>ML827813.1:76706-95659 GCA_009831015.1 Picea engelmannii
CTGATGTTCATCGTGGATCACTGCGCCTTCTTGCATAAGTATTCTACCTACTCACCCTTTTACTACGACTCACTGTTTGAAGTTTATACAAGACCTCATTCGTTCATGCATGCCTGGTCCGGTTTCTGAGTTGAGATTGTGCTATTCCAAGTTTCCCACCATTTGATCAACCTTTAAAACAAACCGTGACATTAAATCTGATGGGCTTCGGGATCTTCTCCTGCTAGCAATCCAGGAGTGACTTCCGAATGCCAACACATATTACCCTCAGTCTAATGAACAGGTTGAAGCAGTTAACAAGGTCCTTAATACCATGTTGCAGCGCATGGTTAACAAACATAAGACCAATTGACATCATATGTTATTTTCTACGCTATGGGCTTACCGTATGGTCATGAAAACAACCACTAGTTTCACACCATTTCATCTATTCCATGGGATTGCGGCCACTCTTCCCATCGAGTGTGAAATTCCTACCTTACGCACCACCATTGAGCTATTAACTGACACTGCTCCAATGGAGCAACGTTTGCTGAACTTAGAGTCCCTGGATGAAGATCCTTGATCTTCATTGCAGAACAATGAGGCAACTAAAAAATGATCAAAGGCCACCTTTGATCACCATGTCAACCTTCACTCATTTCAACAAGGTGACCTTGTCCTTGCTTATGATATCGCTCATGATACCCTCGGTCATGGAAAATTTGAGTCACTATGGCATGGCCCCTACATTATCCAACATTGCCTCACCAAAGGCACCTACATCATGGCTTCCCCCAAAGGCCTCTCTATCAAATAACCCGTCAATGGGTTATACTTAAATAAATTTTACGCCTAAGCATAGCCACTCTACATTAGCTTATTTCTTTTATAGTGTTTTTAATCTTTTTTCCATCCTTCCGAACACCATTTCGGGAGCTCCGGGTGTCCGTTTTTCAATGTGTCTTCAGCCATGGGAACAACCTCGCATCATCTACATCAAGATAGTCACCGGGCCATTTTTTATCCTTATCCCCCAGGGCACTATTTTTTCATACCCCGTCCAGGTACGCATGCTCATGTTCAAATTTATTAAATACATGCTTATATGTTCGATTCTCTTCAGATATTGTTCATGTTAGGTATTTAGTTTTCATGTGTGCAGGTACTTGGTCATCATACATCAATGAAACCCCTTCAGGTATATAATCAACACTAGCATGTAATCATTCCCTTTGAATCTCAATTGCATCTCCAGTCACACCCTCTGACATTTTCCTCTAGGATCCCCACCTCCAGCTCTACAGTACCGACACCTCCATTGCATTTTCGGTACTATCACCCGGTAGCACTCTCCCCCACATGAGTTGTCCCATTCATAGCACCCTTTGGTACTTTGACATTCATGTTGTTTTTCAACCCTTTAGGGATGGGAGTCCCAATAGTCTTACATAATTTCGTGAATCAGCCACATACTCCTCCTCATTTTGCTAGGTTTCCCAATGGACTGCTAGATTATCTCTTCAAGGTTTTATTTTGACTGCCCCTCCGTAGTATCATGAACTCTCCATTTCATCCACAATCAGTTTGCCCATCTGCAAATTTCCCTCCATTTCACCTACCTCATATAGAAACCCACCCATGGTGCCCCCACCCTCCACCAGTTCTCCAAGCAAATTGCGTCCTAACCGGCCCAACCATATTACATTGGGGCACCCACTTATGTATTTGTACACTCATCCCAAATTATTCTTTATTTATTTGGTAAACTCTAAAAATCCTTTGTTTCCCGCATTTACATATCTTTTTTTCGTCACCTTTGACGACCTTCTTCCATTTTTGGAAAACACAAACCATGTCACCCTTGGTTGGGGCACTCCTCATCATCTACCCCTGTTGACATCATCCATATACTCCGAAAATCCCAAAGGCCACTTACCTTTTCCCTCTGAGTTTGTTCACTTTGTCCCACCTCTGGCACAACTTATCCCATGTCTTGTTGTCCCCCTGCCACTCGACCTAGTGGAACGGTTGAGGACACTTATACTTCACATATACCCCCAACCAAGGGTAGTATTGAGTCTTCCTACATCTTGACTTCGTCCATGTACCTCCTCCAGTTCCTAACCTCACCTATTAGATTTCACAAATCCCTTTGCTTCTTGGAGTCACATCCCCCTTTTTGTCGACATCAACACAGTTTCCAGAAGGGCGATAGTATCTTGACTCTCATTACCTTTCCAATGAGAGGTCTCAGATGGCACAGGGAGAATCACAATTGCTCCCTGTTGTCATTGACCCCCATAACATTCGACTTCAACACTTTATCATGTTATCGTGGGTATTACTTTGTGATTATTGCAATTATTCCTTATATTTTCCAAAGACCTCTGAATTGGCTAGGCTATCAATGCCTACAGAATCCGTGATACTTCTCACAGGTGTCACTGCCTATTGTTCAAAGTATGTTCCTCCGTAGAATTTTCTTATGCCTTTATCACGACCGCCCCCGATGGCACTGCACTTGTCTACATCAACAAATAGTTTCAGTTACTGTACAAAACCATTTTTTTTTTTGAGTTACATGACACGAGCATGGGGCATGCCCACCTCATTTGTACACAGTTTACTTTTACACACCTTATGGAAGGTTGAGTTTTATAGGTTCCCTTCTCTCTGCAACAAGAAACTTTTGACACTCTCACTATCTCTCTCTCTCTTACAATGACACTCTCGGTAGAAGAAACATTGATGAATTTTGGCTAGACGTATCCTCCTAACCTCATCCATGAGGGGTCATTTGTTATCACTGAAATTTCATCCGCAAATGGTTACAAGAATCTAGCATCGTCAGACAGTTATGAGGTCACCCATGGACCAAAATTACCACAAAATCATTTCCAAAAGGTCCCAAACTATAAAACTAGTGATAAAATTAAAGTGCACTATGACTACACAAAGCGCATGTGCACATGTGCAAACCAGAAATGCAGGAAAAATGCACATGCCCCCGATGCACAACTGTGGTTGCTAAAATCCATGCACATCTGAGAACGATGCATTTATGATATTGTTCAACCTCCCACCCACTTCTGGTTCAACTTTCAAGTTGATTTGACACCCAAATATGGACTGGATCCAACTGGGTGGTTGGTCAAAGACCTAAAAATTCCCTAATTAGCCTCTTTTCACACTACAAGTTGGTTGCACAATACCTCAAAGAGGTGCTATAAAACAAGGCCATGGGTGCACTTCATTTTCAGGGAATTCAATAGAAAAGTTATGTTGCTGCTATTCTCTTGAGGAATCCTCTATTCTCATCAAGAGTATACTAGCATCATTACATTGGGCAATCCATTTCACCTCTTGAGTGGATTAGCTTGGAATTATTTCACCATTTCATTCAAAGTTGTAAGCAGAGCTTATTTGTGGGGGTCAAAGAGCCCTCCCTTGGAGGAAGAAGGGACTCATAGTCCTCTTTCTTCTTGGTGTTTTCTTTCACTAATATAAACCTTGCCATTGGTGACATGAGTCTTATTGATTTTTTGTTCTTATGTCCTTGTGCTCAATATTCTAGTTGTTCTTTTATTTCTTAGTTTAATTCTTAGTTGTTCTTTTATATTTCTTTCTCTAACCCTTTCCTTTACAACTGTCCTTCTTAGCTAACCCAACTAAGCTTGTAAGAACCTCTATTTTGCTCATCTAGGTGGAAAAAGAGGTGCAACAACGTCACTTGTTGACTTGACATGGGTCGAGTGGCTTCCATGTGTCACTCGCTGACGTGGTCTACCACATGTCCTTGCTGACATGGTCTTCCACATGTCCTTTATGATGTGTTCTGCCACATGTTCTTGCTGACGTGGTCTACCACATGTCCTTGTTGAGGTGGTATATTGGTGTGGTCTCTCGATGTGACACGTATTCATCTCCTTGATCTAAAATTCATCGTATATTATCCATATCCAATGGTATTTATTCATTTCAAAGGATTTGATGACGGAGATCTACTTTGGATGATCCGGTGGTTGAGAATTTGTTTTGGCTCTCTAGCTCTTTAGGATTCAGGTATTTCAGTTCTCAACTACAAATACTTGAAGTGACAGTTTTCTAGACTTTCATATCAGCTGACATGTACTCCCCCTGACAATCAATGATTGGCATTTGTCTTTGGATATTTTCACCTCCTCCCCATCCACAAACTTTTGAAGTTGTGGATATCGCACCACCTATCCTCCTTCACGATGGACAACCCCAAATCACTTTGGGACTTCAGAACTTTGGAAAGATCCCTCTCCTGAGTGTGTAAAGTGTTAAGGCTCGTGAAAATCACTAAGGCTGATCAGACAGTTGTTGGTCCTCTGGATCAATGATCCAAAATCCAATGCCACTCTTCCTCCTGAGCTTTCTCGCCTTCTGCTCCTTTGACTCCTTAAAGAATCACTTTGACACTGAGCACTCTTTGCAATAGATTCTTATGCAAGGTTTGGTTTCATTGTTGTTCTTTCCATCACTGAAAAGCACACTCTTTGTGTAAACGTGCCAATAATATCCCCATTTGGCATTGATGGCAACCCTCAAAGGCTACATTGTTCTTCTTAGATCTCCAACTATAGCATCCATAATACACCTTTTTTTTAAGGTCCTAACCCGCACATAGGTAGATCAATGTATTCGGATGTAATAAAGGTCAATATTAATAAGGCCTTTCAATAAAATAGAATAAGGCGGATGTAAGAAGACCTAATAGAAGCTTCCTCTTCTAGAAGGATCTTCCTCTAGATGCTTCTCTTAATAGATATATTTAGTATAAATAAGGGTCGAGGGTATGATAACCCTAGATTGAAGATTATTGTAACAGAGCATTGCTCGATTGGAGGTTTCCCCCTCGAAGAGGCCTATGAACATTGATTTATGAATCAAAGTGTTATTTCTATTGCTATTGTTATATCTTTTTTTGTGTATTGTGAAGATTATGCTGGATATTTTACTGTTATTCTGCCATTTCTAGCATTTTATTTCTCTTCTACATATTTTATATATCTGGTATCTTTCAACTGGTATCAGAGCACTTTCCTTGGCAGAAATTGTGGGCATTTTTTTTTCCAGGGTAGAGACATATTCCAGCATCTTTAAGCCACAGATATCTGTCGTTACGTGCATAAACCCACGGTTGAGGGATTCATACATGTAGGAAATACAAGCGGTTCTTAAGTGCACATCTGTTGGCCACCCTTGTAACCCCTGTTGGTACCCCTTCGAGTGGTAGCGCATCAGACAACACCTGTGTATGGATTGGCCTAGATTTCCTGAAGCACTTTTTAGATAAATCTATCTACCGTTGGACTGCTATAGTGTCACCGAGAACAACACTCGGGAAGATACTCTCTAGTACCTGGGTAGTTGGGTAGTACGGCTAAGGGTACGGTCTATCCTCCTTAGTTAGTGCCCTGAGATATTGGGCCAAGTAATACTGTTGGACCCCACATGTATATCAGAGAGCTATAGCACAGGGCAAACCCTTGTCTATAGAACCCTTGAATACCTAACCCTTGGGGAACATAAACATAAACATAAACAAATTAAACTGGCGAGATCTATTGCCGTGCATCTGTGTTTGGGTTGCTAAGTAAATACACATTTCTCTCTGGTTCAGAATTTGGGGATTTCAGCACTGCAACATTCTTCAGACCAAAGTATAACCCCGCAGCTATAAAAAAAAGTATGGAAATTTTTTCACCGTTATTTGAGACCTATTCCATTAGATTCATCTCTTCTCCCTTATCACATTCATCCATATCATTTTTCTTCAAAAATTTCTGACCCCACCCACTCCCTTTTCAGTTCACCCATCCTCATGGCCCATACCCATAGCCA
This sequence comes from Picea engelmannii, assembly GCA_009831015.1. Lineage (NCBI taxonomy): Eukaryota > Viridiplantae > Streptophyta > Pinopsida > Pinales > Pinaceae > Picea > Picea engelmannii. Next base: position 82,560 of record ML827813.1, read on the forward strand.
AGAACTACAGTCTCGCTTCAACACCTTGGAATCTGGTTTCCTCGAGACCCAATAAGAAGTGCAACAACTCAGTGATACTATTGCCTCTTCTGATGCATCCATCAATACAACCATAAATGCATCCGTAAATGTAGTTGTGCAGTCCGTAATGGCGGAAGTCAAACACGAACTGACCACCCAGCTTGAATTTATCTTTGCATCACTCTGCACCAAACTCAAGATCCCTACCGATGACTCTTTCTTGATGAACATAAAAATACTGAAGGTGAAACTTCTTCCCATTCCTTTCAACCCCATCACTTTCAATGGGACATACGCCTTCCATGGGTGGATGTAACCAAATTTGATGGCTCCGACCCCACTGGTTGGGTCACCAAAATGGAACATTATTTCTCTCTCTACAACATTACAGATGACTTGGCCAAACTCCGGTATGGTGTTCTCCATCTAGATCAAGAACGTTGGCAATGGTGGCAATGGAGAAAAACTTCCCGTCAAGGGTATATTGCTTGGACCCAATTTGTGACTGAGCTTTATGAACGCTTTGACACTGACACCAACCATTTGGGATGTTTGACAAAATTGAAGCAATCAGGCACAGTAGAAGACTTCATAGCTGCATTTGAGCGACTAGCTTTTCGAATAGAGGGCATGACTGATGCTTTCTTTCGAGAGTGTTTTATCAGTGGCCTCAAGGAGGAGATTCGGGCCCATGTCCTCATGGCTTGACCTACGAATTGGGTGGAGGCTACCAAAAAAGATAAAGAAGCACAACAAATTGTTTCCTCTCAAAATCGTAATCCTTCCCTTATCCCTCACCCTAAACCAATAAACCCCACTACTCCCTCTGCCCCATTAAAAATCCAAAAATTGACCAGGGTTGAAATGGATGAACGCCAACTTAAAGGCCTCTGTTATAATTGTGATGAAAAATATTTCCTAGGCCACAAATGTAAGGAACAAAAGATTTTTATGGCCATCTCTGAGGATATTCTGGAAGAGGATGTTGACACTCCCCTTGTGCCCGATTCACTAGAAATCATTGACATAAACCCTCCCTCCAACCCTCCCAAAGTGGAACTGATCATTTCCCTCAATGCTCTCACTAGCTTCTCTACCCCCCAAACCCTCAAGTTAATCGGTTACATCAAGCACTGAAAGGTCATCATTCTGGTTGATAGTGGCAGCACCCAATGTCGTACTTTCTAGAACAATGCACTTCCTCCTAGGAACAACAAAAATGGGTGACTAAGCTCTTTGGATATGATTATGAGATAATTTACAAGAAGGGAAAAGACAATGTCGTGGTGGATGCACTGTCTCGGAAATATGAAGATGAAGGATCCCTTTTTTCTCTTTCCTTCATTGTACCCGATTGGCTCCAAGCTGTGTGCCAGGAATGGCTTCAAGATCACAAAATTTCACATTCAATCTAGCAACTACAGAACAAGGCTCTCGCTCCCCTAGGGTACTCCTGGCTCCAGGATGAGCTTCGATACAAACGTCACTTGTATTTAAGTAAACAATCCAAGCTCAAATCCATGGTGCTTTCTAAGCTTCATGCTACACCCACAGTGGGGCACTCAGGGTTCACCAAAACATATGACCGATTCAAACGTTATTTTTTCTAGGATGGTATGAAGAAGGACATCCGTAAATTTTTTGTTGAATGTGAGGTGTGTCAATGCAACAAGGGAGAAATAGTCAAATATCCAGGCACCCTCCAACCGCTTCTGATTCCCCCTGCTATTTGGAAGGATATCTCTATGGACTTTATTACAAGCTTACCCAAATTGAGGAATAAATCATTCATAATGGTGGTGGTGGATTTCCTTTCCAAGTATCCTCATTTTTGCGCTCTTCCCCACTCATTTACTGCATCCATGATGGCTCAAAATTTCATGGACCAGGTCTTCAACCTTCATGGCATGCCACACTCTATTGTTTCCGATCGAGACCCAACTTTCACAAGCAATTTTTGGCAAGAGCTATTTAAGCTACAAGGCACACAATTGCATCTCAGCTCAGCTTATCATCCCTAGACGAATGGTCAAACGGAAGTTGTCAACAAGTGTTTGAAAACATATATGAGGTGTTTTGCCTATGAAAAACAACACCAGTGCGCTCAATGGTTACCCCTCGCCAAATGGTGGTAAAACACGACATACCATACAACCACTTGCATGACTCCTTTTGAAGCGGTATATGGATAGAAGTGACCTTCAGTTCTCTCATACTTACCGGGTACCTCGAAGGTCCAGGCGGTTGACCAAACACTTACAGTCTAAGAGGATATCCTTTGTACCCTTAAACAGAACTTGGTCATGGCACATAATAGAGTGAAGAAACAAGAAGATCAAGGTCACTCTAAACATCAATTTGCAGAAGGGGATTAGGTGTTTCTGAGACTGCAACCATATAAGCAAAATTCCCTTAAGGCCGAGCATTGTTAGAAGCTAGCACCCAAATTTTATGGCCCTTACATAGTTCTCAAGCATGTGGGACAAGTTTCATATTAGTTAGCTCTGCCCAGTCAGTCGAAGCTACATCTTGTTTTTCATGTTTCATGCTTGAAGAAGGGGATTGGAACCAGGTGCCAAATTCAAACCAACCTTCTAGAGTTAGCTGAAGAAGGATCCATTTGGCTACAACCAGAAGCATTTTTGGACCAGCGTGAGTGTCGCCTATGTCAGAAAACCATCAAGGAAGTGCTAGTACAGTGGAAAGATATGACTCCAACAGATGCCACTTGGGAACTAGATACCATTCTGCAGCAGTTTCCACATCTCAAGCCTTGAGGACACGATTGTTTTTAAGGGGGCGGACATGTTAAGGTCCTAACCCGTACATAGGTAGATCAATGTATTCGGATGTAATAAAGGTCAATATTAATAAGGCCTTTCAATAAAATAGAATAAGTTGGATCTAAGAAGACCTTATAGAAGCTTTTGCTTCTAGAAGGATCTTCATCTAGATGCTTCTCTTAATAGACATATTTAGTATAAATAAGGGTCAAGGGTATGAGAACCCTAGCTTGGATATTATTGTAACAGAGCACTACTTGATTGGAGGTTTCCCCCTCGAAGAGGCATATGAACATTTCTTTCTGAATCAAAGTGCTATTTCTATTACTATTGGTATATCTTTTTTGTGTATTGTGGAGATTATGCTGGATATTTTACTGTTATTCTGCCATTTCTAGAATTTTATTTTTGTTCTGCATATTTTATATATCTGGTATCTTTCATTTTTTCCCCCTTTGACATCAATGTCAAAGAAAACTGAGAGTAATTATGTTCTCCCCCTGATCAGAGTACAATAATAACTCTCCCCCTGATTAGATAGACTATTTTAACTTGATAATAGGGTCACTCCCAACTTTTGGCATAGATACTCAAACTGAGCTTTTGCAAGTGTTTTAGTGAAGATATTGCCAATATGATCTTTGGATGGAATATAATGCAAATAAATAACAATGTTGGTTACCTGTTCCCTCAAGAAGTGATACTTGATGGGTATATGCTTGGTATTGGAGAGAAATACTGGATTCTTTGACACTCTAATTGCACTAGTATTATCCCAATGAATTGGGATCGGTGCCGTATACTTGACCTCCAAGTATGCAAGTGTCTGAATCATCCACAATAATTGGGTTAAACAAGTGGAAGCTACAATGTATTCATCTTTTGTAGTCGATAAATAAATGGAACCTTTCTTCTTACTCAACCAGGCTACAAGAGAATCTCGTAAGAAGAATGTACCTCCACTTGTGTTTTTCCTTTCATCCATGTAATTAGCCCAATCAACATCTGCATAGACTGATAATTGAAGATTTTGATTCCTAGGATACCATAGGCCATAGTTCATTGTTCCTTTCAAGTATCTTAATATTCTTTTGATAGCTATCAAGTGACTCTGTTTAGGTTCGGACTAATACCTTCCACCATTCCAAAAACATGCATTATTGTTGTAGAAATATTTTCCCCACCATTGGTATCTTGAACAGAGGTCCTTTTTCCATTTCCATATGCATACTTGTCATCCCTTTTTAATGAATCCAGAGCTATAAATACACATTTTTCCACATATACGTGCCCTATCTTCTCTACAACATGCATATACGTAGGCTGCTCCAATACAGCCCGCATACATCGAGATTTGTGCCAAAAAATATAAAACTGGACTCGGGTTTCCATGTCACGAAGGAGATCTCTGATCCTTGGCCTTCCACATACTAGAAATGTTTTGACTCGGCCCTTCAGTTTCATTTTGAAGACAATAAAAGAACAATTCCAAGCTATGGAAAAGAGGAGAAATCATTCAACTTTGAGAGCAAAGTTACTCTGGAGAAATTACTTCATATTGAGTCTGTATCCATTTGTCCCTCAAGTCTGAACATAGTGTTCATCCCCCAAGATATTTCCCTATTGTTAGGAGAACCTCATTGTCTCTCTCCTATGAGATTGCCTTTGGTGGAAGATTGAAGTGGTGGAGGCCCAATTGGAAGGAAATTGGCTCCTTGGTTTTGAACCGTGCCGACATGGAAGTCTCTAATGTTGTCACTTTTGCTAATCAATTATTAATAGAAATACTCCTTTTCTGTCCTATTGGTATCGTGCAAATATATGATTATTATCCATGGGCATGTTTGTAATGTTTATTAATGGATTATGTTATCTAATGTGCTAACCCCTTTATACTATCACCATGTACTTGCTATGATTGTTTGTTGAGAACTTTTTGTAGGTAAAAGATTTGGGTCGAAGTGCTCAACGATGGAACATCATCAAACATTGGATCAAGGTAGGCCTATTTCTTATATTGCACATTAGTTTATATAGAATACAATGGAATTGAGTTGATTTTTGCAATAATACCTATCTGTTGTGGTTTACCCTTGGCCATAGAGATTTTTTCCCTAGTACCAGAAATGGAGACTCCACTGGGGAGAGATCTTCCTTCTAAGGGTTGAAGTATTTTTTCTTCTTGGATTTCTCTTTTCCTTTATGTTTCTTGTCATATCATTGCTTGCTAGATTTTGTTCACTCTGAGTCTCAATTTTCATCCTTTTTTCCCTTTCCTGGCCTTGTTTTAAAACCTGTACGCTCCTTTTTCTTTGACAATCGCATATACATATGTGTTGTCTCACTGCAAGCTACATATATACACACTTTTCTCCTGAGCAGTTGCGTATACAACTTTCCCTTGCTTGTTTGCTTGGTTTAGTGACTACTGGGTGGGATTTGATGTTTGTTGAGCCTTCTTAGGCCTCTATAGTGCCTATTGAGCTTCTTTGGGTTGACACGAAACCTGTTTGGAGTTGAATTTATGGGCGTAGTCTTTCTCATTTTTTCTCACTTTTTATTTTTTATTCAACCCTCGGTTGTTTGCTTGGCTACTTGGTATTATGCTTGAGTTATTTCGTTTATACATAGTAGAATTTATATATCAAGTTGATTTTCAGTCCATGCATTTTCTCTTTAATATATTGAAAATACAAAAATATAGGCATTTTTGTCTTTGAACCTTTATCATTAGCTTAGTGCATTTAGAGAAAGATTGCATTTTACTTTTGAATTGCAGAGTTGAAACTGAAAATTGCACTGTTTTTATTAGCATATCATTCATTGAAAAGTTAAATATAGACTTTGCATTATATTCATATTTATCTTCTTGTAGAGTCATAACATCCAGAGTTTCACTTCTGTTCCCTTTTGAGTAATCACGGCCAGTAAAATTTACGCTTTAAACTAAAATTGATTAGACACAATTTTATTTTTAGGGTGCACAAACTAGTCTAGGATTTAGTGCCTTGGAATAGGATTTTGTGAGTAAACTTCTCCAAGGCATTTAAATCAACATATGTGTCTGCGACAGGGAGTTGAGAAGTCTATTGTATAATTGGTAAAATCAGGAGGCTCCGCTCACATTGGAGTTAATCACGAGGTCACGCAAAGTTAGTTGAAGGGATAACCCCTGGATACTCACCTAGTATCAGAGATATTTCTATGGATTTATTCGTATTTGGGGATCTTTCTAGTACCCATACCTCTATAAGAGGCAGTGATTTCAAGGTTTCGGGGTTTGCTACCCTTCCCATATGGTGATCTGGACTTACGACTGCTCACCTATGCATCAGTTATACAATGGTTTATTAGTTTCTTGAATTAGGTATCTCATAGGTTACTTGCAGGGGTTATTTTTCTTGTACCCTGGGTCAGATAGGGTTCGGAAAACACACAACATTTATGGAGGATTACCTCTTTGGGGTGATCTTACTGACTGGTTTTTAATCCCATGACGACCCCTATAATTGATTATGTTACCTCCAAACTTTATCAGGGAGTCTCAGGTCCCTCTTGGATGAGACATGCCTTCTTTAGTGAGGGAGGCCACTCAACCACTTTAGCCCGTTCGCATGCATATTGGTCATTTGAATTTTTTGTATGTTCTTTGACTACTATTTTTCCTTAGAATATTTTTATTTTGTCGAGTCATAAGTCATCGTGGAGTCAAACCAGCATACCCACCGGTCCCATCAGTTGTTACAGTTACCACCAGATTTAGGGTTCTTACCTTCTAAAAGGCGTAGATTTTTTAGAAGTGGTACACACACATCCACCTTTCAGACTTGTGGTTCCACAAGGATGAGTATTGAGTCTAGTCTTCAGAACACTAGGAGTTCTTCGACTCCCATACCCACTATAATTAATGGCACCCCTTAGACTCCTGTAGTTGCTATAGTTGCAATGTTGGAGGCTTATACAGGTACTATGGCTTGACCTATATTTAATGCTTCATCTCTTTCCTCAAACCCTTTTGGGGGTTTCGGTCACTTGCCGAGTTACAATGTTCAGTCCATCCCTATGGCTTCTAGTCCATTTTCTTATGGTATTCCTAACTTCACTTTGGAGTTTTCGACTGCCATCCCAGCTATTGGCCCTAATGCTAGCCTTATACTTGGGGGAAATACACCTTATTACACTCCTTTCCCATTTTGTGGCTCTCATATCCCCAAAATGAATCCCAATGTAGGAAGTTTCTCTGTCCTTAACCCCAGGTCTAATCCCTCTATGACTGGATAGAACAACCCAGCTGGCAGACAAGTTCTTCCCTATATCCCTACCTCCTTGGTGTCAACTCTGACCAATAATTTTGGCATGATGAATCCACTTCAATCCTTCGAGTTCCCACCTAGAGGAGGTTAGTCTTACACTTTGGGAAACCCCCAACCTAGATCCAATCCAGCTGGGGGAAATTTTCACAATCCTTATTAGAACGTTCCTGTTGGAATGATGCCCAACCCACCCTATACGAATCAGACTGGAGGAGGGCCTTATAATTCCAGACATGGTTTTGGTTCTTACCAGAATCCTAGGTGGAATGCATTTCCCAACACATAATATTTCACATGAGGATGGGGCCAGATGTCGCAACCCCATCTCCCTTTTCTGGCCATGCTCAATCTGCCAGACTTGTCAAATTTAATGAACAACCTGGTGAATCATGATCCCACATGGCCCCCCGTCCCCAAAAAAATTCCTTCAGACATTCCAAAGTTTGAGGGTAAGAATGGAGAGGACCCTGGTGAACACGTTACTACCTTTCACTTTTGGTGCTCATCGAATTCCTTGAACCATGATTCTATTAGATTACAATTGTTTCAACACACTCTCACTAGAGTTTCTTCGCAATCGTACATTGAAATACCTAGGGGGAGATATGGGTCATTTAATCAGTTTGTGTTGGACTTTCTCAACCACTTTCAACTGCCCATTAGTTATGATGTTGGCCTCAAACATTTGTAGACTTTATGCCAGGACACTGCCACTCACATCTCGGATCATATCCAGGAGCGACATAGATGGAGGTGGTTGATTAAGACTCTTATACCCTCGACCTTTCTCCTAGAATGGTTCCTAAAGTCTTTGCACCCTCCTATATCGAAGGAAGTTGCTACTTCTGGGGTCTCCAATGAGGAAGAAGATATATTTAGAGCCCAATAGTTAGATTTAATATATGCTAAGTCTGGGATGTTATATCACCTTCATCTAGAAGCATCGTAGTCAAATTACGATCCTAGGAAAAAACCTGGACCTCATGTTGATGACATTGTAGGGTCTACCAATGTAAAGTCTATAGACTCGGCGATGAAGTCTACCAAAGGAATAGCTTCGTCTGCATCCTCCAAACCCACCTAGTCGGTGGATGTACATTCTGTGCAATCGTCGAAAAACTCAAATGGTGACCATCAACGAGATGTGAATAAAAGGAAAGGTTGAAACAATTGTAAGGGTGGGAAAAATGGTAATAAGCCCAAGGACAAATATAATAATGGGAAGCAAAATGAAAATGCTAGAGAGGGAAAGAAAGAGAATTGTAAGGTGCAGTTTCCTTGTAAAATTTGTACCGATGACCACCTTACACATTTATGCCCCAAACTCCCAGAGGTTGTGAGGCTTTTAAATCTACCACCCATTGTGATGAAGAATCCATTCCCACACAACCAACACTTATCCTTGAGATCTATGAATGCTAGAAATGCACCCAGTGGAAGACAAAACCCACCATCGCAAGATGGTGACTGTGCTTGTATCAATATGGTTGACACAAAAATTGATATAGCCACCCACTCTTGAGATTATATCTCTTCAAAAGCTAGTGCTGGTCTAGAAGCTCCTCCTCCCCCTCCGGAGACGAACCTACAGATTTTGAATTGAGTACTCAAGCTCTCTACTCACAACCCTAATTCTAGAGCCGCCCAGAACTACTCTATCCTTGAGGAGCTGGGCCAAACACCTTCTGTGATGTCAGCTTTGTAGGTACTCCAGATGTCTCCATCATAGAGGAATTCCTTACTCTCTGCCTTAGGGGCTCTAGAACCTACTGGCTCAAAAGTTATCAAGTTTGACGTCACAAATGTGAAGCCTCACTTACCCTACCATGTGGATTTCCAAATCCACGTGGAGTATTCCAAGTATACTATCAAATGAGCATTTGTTTATGAAGGTGTTGCCACCTACATGATGTCCCTATTCTGTTGGAAATCTCTTGGTTCTCTGACCCTTTCCAAGTCATTGAACATGTTGAGTGCATTTGACAATCAATCCTTCCACCCTCATGGTATTCTCCTTGCCTTTATGGTCCAGTTATGTGGGAAGATGGTAGAGGTGGAGGTAGAGGTAGTTGATGCACCTCTTGATTATAACCTGCTACTAGGTCACAATTGGACCTATGCTATGGTCATTGTCGTATCGTTTGTCTTACGTACACATTGTTTTCCTCATCAAGGGGAGATCATGACTATCGATCAATTATCATTTGTGTACTCTAGTCCTCACACATCTATTGGACTGTTGATCCTTGTGATCGATAATTCTCAGCCAACAACTGAGAATATTGACGTCGAAATGTATTCTTCCCTCATGGGTACCTTTAACCTCTCGACATCGATTCACCATGTTTACGCCATGTCTAGTAAGTCTGCTTTAGCAGGGAGGTCCATTCCTTTCTACACTTATTATCTTAGTGATCCATGGACCCTACCTTCTCTAGCATCATTGAGTGAAGGTGAATTGCATGTTGGCATGGCTATGCCACTATTGGCAGCAAAGATTGCATATCAAGTTGTTCTTGACTCTTCTGTCGATCCTGATCCTATTACCTTGTAGATGGATGAGAAGGATCTTGTTCTTAGGCCTATATGGGCCACCTCATTGTCTTGTTCACATGATTTATTAGATGAGACTTTCCTTCGGATGAATCCATCCTCGAAGACATGAATGGTTCTGAGAGACCTTGGGATGATATGCATCATCGATCTTATTTTCTCCCAAGTCTTGAAAGAATCGAGCAAGATGACTTTTGATCTACCTTGATTGAGATAGTTGGTCACGCCATAGTTACACTTGATATGCACGGCATTTATGTCGAAGGAAATATGGCGAGTATTTATCCTACCATCTCGATAGATATTTCTCATACTACTTGTTATAGGATAAATTGGTAAATGCAAACATAAACTAATCTCCCTATATCCACCTCGATCTAGAACAAAACAGGATAGGACATGATGCTTTCCCTAAGTTACAATCATTGATCTAAGTGTCAAAGAAGGAATTGATGAATTACCTTTAAGATCTCTTCCTTTTATCTTTACTGTTCCCGCTTCGCTCCGGTGCTCTTGTGAAACTAGATCTGCAATAAAACAAACCAACCAAAGTGAAATCAACTATGATAGATTCAATGGAAACTTAAACATGTGATCAAGGAGTCATGTAATAAAATGAGAATCATTTTATGGGAAAGAAACATGCCACTATATTAGATAATGTGGAAGAAATATATGACCATATGCCTTGATGTCGTCAGGTTCCTTCCAACAGTTCCTTGGTTCCCACACACTTCTTTCTCCAAGGATTCTGAGACCATGGATTTGATAGCTACTCACAATATATCTTGACAAAGCTCAAAGCCAATCTAACCAAGATAACAATCTAAATCCAAATTCAACTAACTTTGTCCATGAGAGGTCCTCTCCTTTTATAAGTTGAAGAGGATAAGGTGAGGAGGTTAGGATGATCCCACTAAATCATGAAAGCAAGTAAGATCCAAATCGTTTGGAGGCCACCTCACCATAGAAGCTTCTCCTTCTAGAAGCATCGAGAAAATGCTCATTCTTCCCATGTACGAAGGTCATCGCACCCTAGCTGTAATGCAGCATGAAGAAACTCTACGACCTAGATATAGTGCAACCTATGGAAATCAGGCATTTCCACACCCTATGTATAGAGCAACCTGTAGAAATCCTCCTTAATAGAGTTTTTACAAAGGAAAATCGAATTTCTTCTCTCAAGCAAACTTCTTCTCCCTTCTTGATTCAAGAATTCAGGCCACTGACCCCTCTGAAGGAAACATATAGGTTTACATCATTAATGGTTATAAGGGTGATGAAAATGTTAAATTTTTAATTAAAATAAAGTACCAAGGAAAGTGTTTCTCTTCCCTAGGTGCCTAAGGGGGAGAAAGTGCCTAATGTGGGTCCTAGTCATTTAATTTGTGAGATGCAAATTAAAAGGTGACTTTATGATTAAAGTGAGGGTGAGTGAAGAGACACCAAATCTCAGCCACCCATCTAATCTAATCTCAACCGTTAGATTAGAAAACCCCTCACCTTCCCTCATGAGGTCGACTTGGGCAAGAGGGAGAACCCATTCTTGAGTAGTTGAAGCATTCTTGTTGAGATAACAAGAGACTTCAAGAGAAGAGTCTCTTGGTGAGATGCCAAGAGCAAGGGACCTTTGGTGAGATGCCAAGGTTAGATCTTTGGTGAGATGCCAAGGTTAGATCTTTGGTGAGATGCCAAGATCAAGAGACTCTTGGTGAGATGCCAATATCAAGAGACTCTTGGTGAGATGCCAAGAGAAGGGACCTTTGGTGAGATGCCAAGGTCAGATCTTTGATGAGATACTAAGAGAAAGAGAGAGGTCGAGCTGAGAAAAGAGACAACATTTGTTGAAGGAGAGCATGCATCCCAAGGCAAAGAGAAGTATGGATTTCGAGGCAGTAGATAGCAAGGAAGAACATGCCATACCATACAGATTTGTGGAGGTCGTACAACATTTAATGTGCACAAAAATTGAGGAGGACAGCAGCTGCAATTTCTGAGAGTATTGGCATGCATTCCAAGGCTGTCGTACAACATTTGTTGGCATAGAAATTGAGGTAACTACTATAATATATTTCTGAGTGTATTTCCATATAGTCCGTATAGTTTGGCATGAATCTTGGGGACCATACAACACGGTTTACAAGGAGTTGTTCATGCTGGGTTTTCTGTACAGTCTTAGCAGAGTTTTGGCACAAATTTTGGGATAGTCCGTACAACATTAATTGTTGGGACAACCATATAGTTGTACATATTTCTGGGATAGAAATCGAGGAGCATTTTCCAGGACTGTTCAAAAGGATTTTAGTGAAAGAAATTCCAGATAAGTTTGTGTAAATTTCTGAAGATGAATATGTTGTAAAAGAAATTTCTCAGAAGCTCATAAATAATAAAAAGCCCTCTCTCACTGGTTTTCCCCTTGTGGGTTTTTCCAGGGTCGAAGTTAGACTGAAAATCTTTGTGTCTATATTTTCTGAGTTTTTCATACTGCTGATATTTTATTTTTGCGTTGAAAATGATGTTTAGAATCCTCATGTTTTAGTTCTGAAGTTTATTTTCTGTTAAGTTTTTATATGTCAAAACAGTGCTGAAACAGTGCTGAGACATATGCTGAAACAGTGCTGAGACATATGTTGAAACAATGCTGAGACATATGCTGAAACAGTGCTGAGACATATGCTGAAACAATGCTGAGACATATGCTGAAATAGTGCTGGAACATATGCTGAAACAATGCTGGAACATATGCTGAAACAATGCTGAGACATATGCTGAAATAGTGCTGAGACATATGCTGAAACAATGCTGAGACATATGCTGAAACAGTGCTGAGACATATGCTGAAACAGTGCTGAGACATATGTTGAAACAGTGCTGAGACATATGCTGAAACAATGCTGAGACATATGTTGAAATAGTGTTGTAACATATATTGAAACAATGTTGAAACTAGAGTTTCAGCATTTAAATTTGGATGAAAAATCAGTGAGACTGAAACTCGGTTGGGATCTACAATTTCTAACATGGTATCAGAGCTGAGTTGAAGAGAGGCAGAAATTTCAGCAGACAGAAAGTTGGGACAACAGTCACTTCAAGAGGAAGTCACTTGGTGAGAGACCAAGGAGAGGATCTTTGGTGAGATGCCAAGATCAGGAGACTCTTGGTGAGATGCCAAGAGAAGGGACCTTTGGTGAGATGCCAAGGTTAGAACTTTGGTGAGATGCCAAGGTCATGATAAACAACAGCTTCAGCAGAGGTGGAAGATTTTTCCACCAAGTTTGACAAGGAGTTTTCCTTGATTGCGTGTCTATCCTCGAGGACCACTACTCCCGATACTTGGTATATTGATAGTGGTGCCTCTCACCATATGAAAACAGTTCATGAGCACTTGACAGATCTTATTCAGTGTGGAGATGCAGAGGTAGTGCTTGGA
>ML827815.1:14574-32843 GCA_009831015.1 Picea engelmannii
TGGGTACATGGTTGAGACAAGTAGTTGATGAGTTGGCACATACATGAGATGTATAGTTGATGATGTTGGTACATATTCATGAGTCATAGTTGATGAGTAGTTGACACATTATTGGTACATACTTGGTACATGGTTGGATGCACTTGTTTATGGTACAGGTTGATTACAGGTTGTTTGGTACACGTTGGTGCATGGTTGATTCTCTTGTTAATGGTACAGGTTGAGGTATAGGTTGATGCATGGTTGATGCATGGTTCAGGTTTATTGGTACAAGTTTACGATGGTATATCTCACAGTGATAGTGTGATAATGGTTCCATCATTCTACTTCCACTTCAGGGAGGTTGGACGAGGCAAGCACAGGTGGTTGTAGCCAGAGAACATAGGGGGTTGTAGCCTCTTTTTGGTTGTAGCTAGAGAATTGGGGAGTTGGAGCTTCCCTTAGCTTGTAGCCTGAGAAAATAGGGGGTTGGAGCCTCCTTCCAGTTGCAGCTGGAAAACAAAGGAAGTTAGTGCTTCCAATGAATGTAATTCTTCAAGACATATAAGAAAAATCATTTTCTGGTTTTATCTTGCTTTGGGTTTCCACGTAAAATAGTAGTGTATTGTGTATGTGTATGATTGTTCATTTGTTCATTGCTTATTTACTCTGCAATTATTGGATGATAATGCTACATTGATATAACACTTGGATTATATGGTTAAAAATGATCAAATTGCTCTATTACTGATTCACCCCCTCCTCTCAGTAATCCAACAAAATGATAGAACAATCACATGCAACACTCTTGACATGGAAGTGCTCCTATATGATAGTGTCCAACCGACACCTGAATTCTTGTTGTGCTCTCACCCCATCTAGGAAATTATGTTTAATAAACTATTAATAAGCTAGGAAAACAATAAATAAATAAAAATAAAAACTTATAATTGAAATTTATAATGTTCATAAATACCATTAAAGTATTTATGGTTATTAAGCTAAGAAAGCAATAAATAAATAAAAATAAAAACTTGTATTTGAAATTTATAATGTTCATAAATACCATTAAAGTATTTAGGTTTATCTCTTAATTTATAAGAGAAATTGTTATAAAACCCTACAAAATATTTAATCTCTAAAATGGATTCTTAAAAACAATTTAAAATATAAAAATATTATGAAACACATATACAAAAGAGAATATTTAATCTCTAAAATGGATTCTTAAAGACAATTTAAAATATAAAAATAAATAAAATATACAAATATTATGAAATACATATACAAAACAAAATATTTAATCTTTAAAATGAATGAGGTAGAGTTACTTATCCATCTTAAAAACAATTTAAAATATAAAAATATTATGAAACGCATATACAAACGAGAATATTTAATCTCTAAAATGAATGAGGTAAAGTTACTTATATAATAGTTTCATGAACGAGAATATTTAATCTCTAAAATGAATGAGGTAGAGTTACTTATATAATAGTTTCATGAACCCAAGATGAGGGATTCCCTCCGGATTCAAATAAAAAAAATCAAGTGGACATAAATGATTTCTTTATAAAATAATTAAAAGTGAATATTAATTTTATAAGTACATTTTTATTTTTATTTTAAATTTATCTATATCTATAAAATAGAGATTGAGTATAAATTATTAAAAAGAACATAGTATTAACCAATTTAAACAAAGGAAATAATAGCATATTATTAACACATTTAAGTAAAGGAAATAATAAAAAAAAATAATATCATTTAAGTAGTTAAAATTTTATTTACAAGAAACGGAGAAAAAAAATGAAATGACATGTAAATATCTATTGAACTTATGTCAACACCAAAGTAGGTAATTTATACATTGGGATGTTAGTTGTGTAAATTTTATTAACATACGGGAAAATGGGGAAAACATCTATTGAAATTATGTCAACATCAAAATAGGTAATTTATACATTGGGATGTTAGTTGTGTAAATTTTATTAATACACTTGGGAAAGTGGGAAAAAAATTATAATGTTATGTAAGTATTGAATCGTTATTTGCCATCAATACATTTAAGTATATAGGAAAAAGAATAAAATATATACAATGCTTAAAAAATAATGTTATGTAAGTATGCAATGATTTCATATCATGAATATATTTAAGTATATATGAAAAAAAATATAATGCTATATAAGAAGTTGTGCAAATTTTATTGACAAATTTAGAAAAGTGGAAAAAAGCAATATCATGTAAGTATGTAGTGCTTTCATACCGTAATAAATTTAAGTAGATAGGAAAAAAACATATAATATCATTTACAAATTTTATAGACATTTTAATGTTAAGAAAGTTTATTTTTTTTATAAATTTAAGAAAGTGGAAAAAAAATACTAAGTATATATTTATGTTAAAAAAGTGGGAAAAAATATAATATTATGGAAGTATGTAGTGATTCCATGTTAACGTCAAAATAAATAATTTATACAATGCTATGTATGTAGTAAAATGTGGTAAAATTTATTATAATTTAATTGTTAATTGATAAGAGAATAAATATTATTAATTGTTATCCTTATTAGTCTTTGTCGGGGGAACTAGAGCATTCGATTTTGCGTCGAATGGCTACTAGTTTTTGCGTTGACTTTAAATTACTTTTTTTTTCCAATGTCTAATATAGTAAACTGTCAATAATATTTTTTTTGAATAAAAATAAATAAATAAAACCGTTATTTTCTTCGATATCATTGGCTTTCAACTTTCACTTCTTATTTCAAAGTTGACGGTGGAGTGCATTAAGACCTTTGCTTAATATTTATTGTGGAACATATGTTGTGGTATGGATAGTGCCTTACAATTTGGCGTGGGAGAACGTTAGGTGATACCCTTACAGTTTGGCATGGGAGAACATTAGGTGCATGTATTGGTTGTCGGTATGTCGAGTTGTGTTGCAAATACATAAACAATGTGGTAGGGGGGCGATAGGTCGATACAGTGTAATCGTGAAATCGGGTGTGGGCATAGGCGGATACCATTGTCCAGTTGGAGGCTCTATGACATTTAATATTTCTTACTCGGTAGAAACATATATTAATTGCTTCTTCGAGAATGTATTTATTGCTATGCCAAATGAATAATGTCATATTTATTGTACATATAAAGCATAATTAAGACTATGAATTATGAATTTGTCCTTCAAATTCTTTTTAGTGCAAATTTTCTAGATCTGTACAATGCTAGATCTTTGCAAAGTTAAGGTAGTATGATAAGAAACATTATTGGCCCTTGGGTATGGAAGTTGGAGAAGATAAAGGAAGGAAAGGAAAAATGTGAACTGCGTGGAAGACACAGTGACTGTTACTGGGTCAAAGTGAGAAAAAGAGCAGAAAATATAGAGTGAAGTCCGAGAAATCAATTCGTTGGATGAGGAGATCAAGGATGACAGATCAACAAGGAAGAGGGATCGTGGACAACTCAACAAGCAGAAAAAGCCACCATTATATGCTTTGGAGCACCGCGTGAGAAGGAAGGAAATACAGGTTGTCGAAGCCCTGAAAACGCGGGTCAAGTTGACCTAGGGTTTTAGACACTAGGGCTTTGGTATCTAGGGTTTTGACACTTAGGTCTCGGCCTAAGGAAGTCGGTGAGATATTGTAATGTATAAATAGAGGTCTAAAGGGCCTGGGATGGGTTGGTATCAAGTTGTTATTGTGGTATTGTGGGTTCTAGTTTTGTATTGATGTGAGTGATTATTGTTGTATGAGAGAGAGAAGTGCTAAGTGTGAGAGCCTTCTGGTATTGTAAGATCTTCAGCTGGGTGCGAAGATCAGTCCTGCAGTTGGGTGCGTAGGAAGGGAGGAAGAGAGAAGAAGCGAAGATCTGCTAGCTAAGAGCGCAGATCAGAACTGTATGCTTTCATCTTAATATATCATAAAGCACAGTTATGTGGACGTAGCCCTAGAGAGAGGGTGAACCACGTATCTTTTGTGTCGTGTGTAATTGATACTCCGTTCTTTGTCATTCGATATGTTGCTATGATGATAATGTGTTAGATCTGATATATAACTTGCGCAGTAGGTTGTAAAGAGATAAAGAATATTAGATTGTTGTCTGTTGGTTGCTTTGAATCCACTTTGCATTCCTTCTAGTTGTAGACATATATGTCCTGCAACCCCCTCATAGCTACTTCGGGTGAGACTTCATCTGCCTCGTAGGTGTTTCTGAATGGGCCAGTAGTTAGGGCTTGTTGGTGCGCTCTTGGAGTTGAACCCTGGGTCTACCCATGTGCCAACAAATGGTTCTGTTGTCGGGACCAGAATCTTCTTGAGGGAATGTCAAGGTGATTTCCATCAAAGACAGAGATTCAGAAGTGGATAGAAGATCAAGAAAAGGACTTCATTGAAGCCCAGAACAAGAACCCTAATCTTAGTACAGAGGATTGGTCGGAGAAATATATCTTTACTGATATACAAAAAAAATTCTTTGGAGGAATCCATCAGGAGCTATACGAGTGTTTAGTTAGGTTAGAAGATACCCAATTCAAGATCATATCTAGATCACTTGTGGTTTGAATGTCAGCGTTGGTCAAGAAGGTCAAGAGAGTTGATAACGTCGTATCAAGAGCATCAGATCATTGGTTTGATAGTACCATTGGAGGGTATATCACTGAGTTTGTTGTCGACATAGTAGAGTCATATAACCAAGTCGAGAGATATTTCTTCAAAGGACCAAGAGGAAATTTTTTACATTTTATGAAGTTGAGGATCAAGATTCTATTGCATGAGAAGAACATCATGAAGATACAGTAGATTGGTAGGATTTGAAAAAGCTAATATTCAAGAATTCAAACAGCGACAGCGACAGCGACACAGAAGCTGGACATATGCTCAGTGGGAGAGCATTTAGAGAAGTTCATCTTGTGAACCTGTTTAAGCATAACTACGGGGACGAGGGTTTCTACAGTGGAGAAGAGGAAGATCTAATGGACGAAGAGCATTTAGAACCCGATAGGGCAGAGGAACATGAAGTTGAAGAACCTCGTCGGGAAGAGCCAGAAACTTCAGGAATTGCACAGACTATCGAAGTAAGTACTATCACTTCCCCTATTGTTTCAGCAGCACTAAGCAATCAAAATAGTCAGAGTCGCCAGAGCCCTTAGAGTACTATTACTAGTTGTTCAGCCTATACTCAGACAAGAAACCTAGGAAGCTTTATGGTAGATGAGATGAAGATCCCTATATTTAGGGGAGATGGATCTGAAGACCCTGATCAACATTGGTTCCTATGCGAAGCCGTATGGAACATTAATAATGTCACCAATGAAGTTGTCAAAAGAGCTTAGTTCAGCACTACCCTAAGAGATCATGCACTGAGCCGGTACATGAAGCTTGTCTAAGGACTTGCATAGCCTAAGTTGTTGAATGAGATTAAGAATGCCTTGATTGCAGAGTTCAAGAAGCCCAAGTCGGAGTCCCAATGTATTATGAAACTGAAAGAGATCAAGCAGAAAGTAGCTGAACTTGTTTGGGAATTCGATTAGAGGTTCAAGACCTTAACAGGTCGGTTGGATTTTCAGATTCTAGATTAACAGAACATAGAATGGTTCATCTTTTCTCTATTACCACACATCAGAGTTCCTTTGATGCAACAGAAGATTGCTTTGCAGGCTGAGGCGTTGGAAATCACCATGAAGTTAGAATCAGCCCCTATGGGAGAATCCAGCTCAGGTATGAGTCAAATATTGAGCCAACTAACTAGTTTGTCTCTACATGTCGAAGATATGAAGAAAGACAAGGAAAAATACAAACGAGAAGACATTTGGTGTGTCAGATGGTGATTGGAAGGCCATGATAAGGAACATTGTCCACTATTACATGAATACTTGGCCTATGGAGCTCTGATCCCTTTGAAGCAAGTCACCTTACCCTGGTGCGAGGTATGTCGAAATAAACATCGCCCTGGTGAGTGCTATTACATGCAAAAGTATGTTTAGACATCCAAAAAAAATTATTGCACATTCTTTAAGTCTGTGGGTGTTATCGGACTAATCGATAGGTGCAGACACTAACATATCTCCCTAGATCCACCTGGATCTAGAACAAAACAGGATAGGACATGACTCTTTCCCTAAGTTACGACCATTGAATTAGCTAGTAAGGAGGAACAAGTGACATACCTTTGTATCGCTTCCTTATGTCTCTGTTGCTCCCACTTCACTCCGGCGTTCTCGTGAGGTCAAGACCAAGACAACACAAACCAACCAAAATGAAGATAGCAAAACGTATTCAATGTTAACTTATGCATATGATCAAGTATTTACACAATAAAGTAAGAATGACTTTATGGGAAAAGGACATGTCGTTGTATCATATTAATCAAAAGTAGAAGATACAACCTGATTGCCTTGATGTCGCAATCTTCCTTTTTATGACTCTTGGTTCCAACACACACACTTGCTCTGTCTTTTCATGAAGAAGATCTAGTTCCTCTTAATAGACCTACTAGAGTCTCCAAGCTTCTGTTCAAGCTGGGTTATTCCCACAATTCCTTCACCAATTCTTCAATTAATCTTGCTTAACCTTTTCCATGAGAATCCTTTCAATATATAGGAGAGGGTGAGATGGTTACATGGATGAGAATGATCCCACCAAATCAGGGAAGCCAGTAAAATGATAACCATATGAATGCCAATCCATTTTCTAGAAGATTCCCTTGTAGAACCCTCGAGACTTCTTCTCTTTTCCAAGTTCAAAAACAAGTTCGCACCCTATGTATAGAGAACAGTGCGAGAATTTCGCACCCTAGATGAAGGTGGCCTGCAATAATGGATCATTCTCGCCCCCTAGGCTACAAGTAGCCTGTGAACTCACTTTGAAAATATGTTTTCTGGAAGGAGATAAATGCCACTTTTCTCAGGAGAAAGTTCTTGTTGGGAGCCTGAGTACACCCTTGTTAATACATCACCAAGATGACCAAAACCATGTGTAACAGAATGCCCCCCAAAGTATGAGGCTGGAATCAGTGACAGCCAAAATACTTTGTAAATTGCGTGTGTGCGTCGGAAACTAGGAGCGCACCTAATCAAATACCTGCAAACAATCAAGCATCTGTAGAATATCATACTAGTTCTGAGGTAGGCATTCCCATACTTAGATCATGGACATATGACATCATAAACATAGCTCGTGGCCACCAATCATACACCGTGGATCCATGCTGTCAAAATATCGCATAGCCACCAAGAATACAATGTGGATCCATGCAAGAAGATTCAAATTAAGACGACATAGACACGAGACATACAAAGTAGATCTATGTGTCAGCAAATTATACATATTCCATCGCAAACTGGATCAAAGAGATGATATCTAGGGTCTTTAATCTCGTCACCTAAAAGTATGAATCTAACCATGTGATTACATGTGCTGAAGTCAAACATGGTAGAAACCACTTGATTACCGATCATTGATGAAACCGTTAACAAGTGCGAGGAAAATCACCATTAATGTCAATGACTCCAAAGGTACGCTAGTACAATCCACTGAATGTGAATAAATGAATTGAGGTTGAACATTCGACAGAATCTCCCGATCAGGGGTCAATGATGAAAACCCACTGTCGAAAGTGAGGAAACCTGCCATTGAGGCATGCAAGTTCCAACGTACCAAATAATTTCTAAGTCTTGTTTCCGGATAATGAGCTGGAGTCGACGGAACAAAACTCGTCACAGGAGGGCTTTGATGTATCCCCCATCAATGACGCGAAATGAGTAAAATATTTTGAAGGTGAAATAGAGTATGATGTAAGTTGGACTGGACACAGGGAAGGTCGACACCGAGAGAATGGACCACTGCAGATGGTCGACTCAATTTCGGATGAACTTCTCTTGAACATATGAATGGCACGACCAATGATTTGGTAGCACTGACTCAGAGACGACTCAAGATATGACCTTGTAGCAAGTCGAATGAGAGACAAATGGATTTCCCAAACTGGCTTCAGATAATGAATAGGGGGGGTGTCATGTTCAAGAGCGACACTTACTGCCAATAATATGAATACAAAAACATATCCCTTTCCCAAATTTTTCCCCCACCATTTCTGGCGAGTACTTCTTTATTTTTACACAAGCTTGAGGAGGATAACATATGCTTGTCGATGTAAGCTCATCCTTCGGATGAGTCCTTCGGAGTATGTTTAACGAACCCTAGGAAGGAGTGGTTCGGTCCCATTACGGGTATTTCGATGTTTGTTTAACGAGTCCAAAAATAGAAAACTCAAAGGTTTTTCATGATTATAGAGTGTGGAAAAACACTCAAAAGAGAACTCTCTCAGTTCCTTTTTCATAAAATAGTCTGATGAGACTGAAAAAGAGATAAATTATCGCTCAACAGACGCTTTCTTCAAATACTTTAACGAGCGTGAAAATAGAAAGGTCGCTCGGCAATCTTTTCATGTTAAAAGAGTCTAAAAAGAGCTTAAAGAGGACTCCAGGGGGTTCCCTTTTCGTATAACATTGTTGAGCCCGAAAAAGTGATAAAAGTGTGCTCGAACACATTCTCATGTATTTTCAAGCGTGAGAATGGACAAAGACCAAGCTCGACATTTTGTGCAAAAACCATAAAAAACAACTTAAACATGCGATGAAAAAGATAAAAATATATGTATCCCTGCATATGGACGTCGAAGTCATCATGTTTGAAAAAAGTTTCACTCATAGGGGTATTAGGCATTAGGTTTAATAAGTAAAACAATTATAAAAACCAATAAAAATGGTAAAAAAGTAAATATAAGTGGGTAAAAGTTCTTTTACCACAGTCATTGTAACTTTGCCAAGTTTTTAGCCCAAAACCCCTCTTTTGCCCTTGAATTTGGAAGATACGAGCAACCATTTAGCAAACCGTCTCTAGCAGTGAGGTAAGCTCCTTGTCTTTTATCTTTTCATGGTTCAATTTTTAAATTTCGTTGGTAATTTAAAGTTTTTGAGCTTGTTTTAGGGCTCAAAGTTGCGCTTAGGCATTCTCGCAGGCTAGCCACACGGGACCTGTGAGAATGCATCATTCTCGCAGGTGGCCCCAAAGGGGCACCTGCGAGAACCGCAAAGTGAAAATTTTGTTTAATGTTTTCCCAATGAAAAAAGTACCAAGTCTTGAAGAGAGTTGTTGACCTTCTTCTTATGTTTCTTATGCAGGAATTTGGCTATCACCATGGTTCTGGAATGGCATGAAAGAGAGCATGAAGAAGATGATGCTATTTCCAGGAATAACTCGGGCACCATTGCCACTTTGCAAGACTGTGGTCTCCTGAAGTTCTTTCGGATCCCGGGTATGAGGGCCCAAGTCAGGCTGTTGGAGTACCTCGTTCATATGTGGGATGTGGACCAACGAGTATTCCACGTAGGGGTCCACACATTGTCCTTGGATATCGAGGACATTTATTTCCTAACAGGACTGTCACGACGTGGGTACCATGCTAGCTTTACTAGTAGCCAAGGTGGTGGGCTGCCTATGAGTGAATATTGTCGTTTGTACTATGTTCCAGAGGTGGAAAGAAGCAAAGGGAAAGTGGTCATTTGGGGGGTCCATGATTTGACCCTTCGCACTATTTTGTTCACCATTGCTCGTATGCCTGGGAGCACTGCTCCACACATGGCTCTCCAGAGCTACTTTCAGTACGCTATAGAGTGTACTGAGCCTCGGGTTTTTAACTGGGCAGACGTTATGTTTCGTAGCATGAAGAGGCAATTGACCAAATGCAGGAGAGGCGACCTAAAGAAATTCGGGTACGGGTCATTGTTGGTGTCCTTCTTTCTTGAGAGGGTTCCCTTGCTAAAATTGCAGGTTGAGTGGGGTTTACCGGCTTCAGAGGATCCAAGGATGTTGAGGTGGTGTAATCTCATGGCCCGACATGTAGCTGGACCAATCATCAAATACAATGATTCCTTCTTTGACTGGTTGCGACCACAGATGATGATGGTCGATGATTATGCCTATCCCAGGTTGGACTTCCGAGGAGATCCATACTTGGCCCTGCCCGAGGGCGCTCACTGGGGAGATCTCGGTAAGAAGCACACATTTTTTACTTTTTAAATGTTTTTGTGAATTTTATCATATGAAAATGTTTTTATGTTCATCCAAGGTCTAATTACAAAAATTCTTTTTTGATGACACAAACGTGGGGCCTTATCGACCTCCGGTTACTTCTCCTATTCAGTGATGAGGAGAGGTGGCTCTAGTGCCACGATGTGATGTTGAAGATTATGAGGCAATGGAACAAAACTTAGAGGGTTTAACTGCAGACATTCTAGACATGCCTCTTATAGAGGTTCTGCAACGTTATCAGCGTCATATGGTGGGGGTGTCAGAGTCTGTTGGCCAACTGCTTCGTAGGGTTTCCCGGGCAGTTGTGTGTTACCATGAACATCATCCATGACATCACTTTGTAGAAGCTATGAGCTTCAGATTTTGAAATTTTGGTCCTTGGATAGAAATTTTTTGTAAAAAGCTTTTTGATCGTTATATATACATGCGGCTTCTACCAGCTTATCTTGTGTTGTGTGATACTTGTGATGTGATTGATTTATAAATGACCCAAATGTCTTTCTAATACATAGTTAGCTAATGCATCAATTAATGTATTTAGACATCTAGGAATATGTTGATACTCAATATAATCAAAATAATGTTCCAAGAGGTGAATTCGCAAATATACTCGTAACAAAGTAGGACTTCGAATAGCATAGACATTACTTTACTGTAGTACTATGAGCTGCGAATCGAGTCGCACAACCAAGTGACAACTACTGAGAGAGATAGCATCAATCTACAATTCGATAACGATGCTATACTCTGCAATATTGTTGGTCGCACGGCCAAGGCACACACCTCATAGAGTGATAAGTTCGTTTGTAGGGGCGTAAATTGCCCACGCAGCAGAAGCAAGGTTCTGAGTACTATGGTTAGCGCCATCAGCGAAGCCAATGTGGGTAGCGAAGACTCCGACATCTGGAAATCAAACACAATGTCACATAAGGGCGGAGACCATATAACAAAAAAACAAACTACAGTAACACACAAGAAATATGATACAATAAAATACAATTACTTGTGCACATGTGATCTTATGCATAGTACTTCTTTAAGTACAACCCATTTCTAGGTTCAGTCAAAGGGATATTGTCGTAATCTACTAACTCATAAGCTCCTTTCTCCAAAACTCGTCTAACGATATAAGGACCTTGCCACATGGCTTCAAATTTTCCAGCTCCTAGCATATCTTGATCTTGTTCGTAGAGGAGAACCATATCTCCTTCGGAGAAAATGCAAGGCTTGACATGTTTGTCATATTGGGCCTTGACACATTTCTTCTGGGCTTCTATGACTAGGGTAGCATCGCGTCAAGTTTCATCTAATCGCATGAGATACAACAAACGTTCTTCCTCATCAGAAGTGTTTGATAGGAGTTCGACGGCTAGTTTAAGGAGGGTATCTCACATTCAATCGGGAGGATGGATTCTAGACCATAGACTAACCAGAAAGGTGTAAACCTAGTAGCAGACTTAACAGACGTCCGGTAAGCCCACAATGTTGAAAACAACATTGTGTGCCAACTTGTTTTGTGAATCCCTATCATTCGTCGAAGCATAGTTATGAGAACTTTATTAATCACTTCGACTTGGTCGTTGGTTTGTGGGTAATAGGGTGTTGATTTTTCATGGTGAAGACCCAACTTTTTGGTGAGTTTGGACATCATGAAGTTTATAAAGTGGCTACCGTGATCGGTGACGATAGCCTGAGGAACACCAAAATGAGCTATGATGTGATTGAAAATGAATAATGTTGCGATCTTTCCAGTATTTTCAAATGTCGGCATCGCCTCGACCCATTTCGTAAAATAATCTAAGGCTACAATAATGTATCAATGCCCCCTGGCTGAGTGGGGGTGACATGTCATGAAATCAATGCCCTACTTTGAAAAAGGAACAACGGAGACCACAGGGTGAAGAGGAGCGGGATGTGACTGTATCTTATGATTATAGGTCTGGCAAGCGTGGCATTTTTGGACGATGATGATGCAATCGTTAAATAAAGAAGGCCAAAAATACCCTACTCATAAGATATTTTGGGCAGTAGAATACCCAGACATATGACCACCACAGGCTCCAGAATGGCAGTCATTTAAGGCTTTCTCGACTTCATCGAATGTGAGGCAGCGTCGAAAAACTGAGTCAATCCCATGACGATAAAGAGTATCCCTGAGGATAATATATTGACGGGCTTGGTAGCGTATTCGATGTCGGTCATTACTGGACAAATTGGGCCAGAAATTCTGGGTTTGGAGATATATGATGATATCTCCGTACCAAAGATCATCGGAACTAATTAGGAAAAGGGATTCATCAAGTAATGAATCAGCTACTACATTTTCCGTTTCAGAGTAGGGAAAGTCGCATATCAACTTGGAAAACACTAAGGACTTCTTGGATTTAGCTCGGTCGAATTCCAAGTCAAACTCCTAGAGTATCACGATCCATTTGGAGTGTTTTCCCCCTAGCAATTGACGCGTGAGAATGTGTTGCATAGGGTTTCAGTTAGAAATTACCGTAGTCTTGCGAGGATATAGTACCGACAACATTGAACTGCTTGGACAGCTACCAAGGCTAGTTTTTCGACATGTAAATACTTGGTTTTGGTAGGCGTTAGACTTAGACTCAAGTAATAGATAACATGTTCGTCATGAGAATCATCCTCTTGGACGAGAACCATAGCAATGGTGTAAGCCGAGGCTGCGAGGTAGAGGAAATAATCACGACTATAATCGGGGGGGAGAGAAGCAGAGCACGTGTCAGGGACAGTTTCAAAGCTTCAAAGGATTTGTTTGCGATGGTATCCCATACGAACTCAGACCCTTGTTTGAGGAGTCATGTAAATCCAAGAGTTATCTCAACGTATTTTGGGATGAAACGACGAAGAAAGTTTTCTTTCCCTTGCAAAATTTGTAACTAGTGAAGTGTAGAAGGAGGAGGGATATTGAGAATCACCTTGACCTTTAAAGGATCTACCCTGATCCCTTGACGTGAAACAATAAATCATAGAAGTCGCTCGAATTCTATGCAGAAAACACATTTGTGAGGATTCAAGCGTATATGGTAAAATCGACAGCAAAGGAAAATGGCTCGGAGGTGGATTGGATGATCGACTCGGCGCATGGAATGAGAAGGTAAGTCATCAGGATATGGTTGCACGATGTGCTTGATATCATGGAAGGCATAAGACATAGCATGATGAAAAATTGCGCCAGCGTTCTTGAGATCGAAAGGAAGTTTCCGATAGGCGAAACTGCCCCAAGGACAAATAAAAGCAGTCTTGTGTTGATCCTCGGGAACAATATTGATTTGATTATATCCGGAGAAACCATCCATCAGAGAGAATATTTCGATTCCAGCACAATCGTCAACAATCTGATCGACGAAGGGGGTAGGAAAGTTGTCTTTAGGACAAGCTTTGTTAATATCCCTATAATCAAGGCATACGCGGATTGTGCCTTGTTTCTTGTCGATCGAGACAAGATTGGAAACCCAGTCGGTGAGGGCCACCAGGTAAATAAAGTCGGCATTGAGAAGTTTCTCGACTTCAATTTTAATGGCGGTCACTTTACGTGGGTGAACTAGACGAAGGTGTTGCCAGACGGGTTTAGCGTCTGGGTATGTCTTGATCTCATGTATCACAATGTCAGGGTTGATACCCGGCATTTCTTCATAGCTCTAGGCAAAGACATCACAAAATTCTTTGAAAAGTGACTTGTAGGTGACGATTTCATCAGGGGAACACGAAGCTCCGATATGCACATTTTTGACAACTCCAGGTTTGATGGATATGTCAAGGGGAATATTGGGTGAAATATTGCATAAGTTCCCTTTGGAAAACACATCGTGTGTGGACTCATAAACGGTTGAAATGACAACAACGGTCGACGGGGTCGAGATCCGTTGGTAGCTCTCGATGGTGTGTTGTTCCAGGAAGAGGATGGAATGGTGATGTCCATCATTCCAAGGGGTGTCTTCCATGACATACATAATCATTTCTTCCATGGGAAAAATGACGCGGAAAGGATCTGGAGATAACTCACCAAGAGAGGGGCTATAAGGGGTTGCTAATTGAATGGCCTGATAGGAAAATTCGATCGGACTCAAAGGCATTTCGTCGCCGTAACGAAGATGATCGTCGGGGTCAGGTACCATCCATGGGTCGTGAGACTCAGGGGTTTCATGAATCGAGGTGGAGATCATGTTGATTTAAGTGACAGACAAGTGTGGAACAACTGGTGGTGGAATGGGGAAGGTACCCATTAACAAAGAGTCTTTGAGAAGACCTACACCGACGTTCTCGTAACCCGGTGGGGTTTTAACGATGAATGGTATGTTGCCAGTACGCGTATATGAGTTAAAGAAGGCTAATTGGTCGATGGTGATTACCTTTCCTTGATGTGGGAAATGTACAACACGAAAAAGAGTCAACACAACTGCGCGCATGGAATCGGTCCAGCTATGGCCAAGCAGAAGATTGTAATCGAGAGGAGAATCAAAGACTTCCACTTCGACTTGGGCTGTTTTTCCTTCTAGCATGATTGGCAACGAAGGAAGGACATCGTAAGGCTTAAAACCGGAGCAATTGAAGGCTTTGAGTGTGTTATGGGATTCAGTCAAAGAGGGAGAGTCGATGGCTTTCCAGCAAGTAACAAACATGACACACGTCGAGGCACCCTCGTCAATAATGGTTCGACAAATGTTTTTGTCGGAGACAATCACTTAGATCTGGAATGTGAGTTGAGGGGGTAACCTTGGAATGTGATCTTCCAAGTCAAAAATTATTAAATTCGTGTTCGTCAGGTCGATTCCACCGATAGCTTTCAAAAGTGCCTTCCATTGTGTGGGACAACTTTGAAGGACTTTGAGGGCTGACATCGCGGAAGGTGCTTGGAACAGGTCTTCAACAATGTTGTAGTTCTGGGCAGCATGAGCATAAGGATTGAAAGTCAATTTTCGAATGACGCCCTTTGGAGGGGGGCGAAGAACTGTGTCAAGGCTCAGTCGTTCGAGATGAAGAGGACCATTGGTAGGTGGAGTCATGGGAGAGGGTTGGACCAATGAAAGAGGTGTATCATCAACCTTCTCTTTAGAGGGAGAATAATCTTTGGCTCGAGTGGTGAGTGCAATGTCATTCTTCTTTGAATACCCAGTATACATTGATACATAAGACATAGTAGAAGGGGAAGGTTGGTCATGAATGACCAATTGGGCCTATTGTTGAGAGGGAAAGGGATGGGACAAAACGAATGGAATGGGTGGTTTCGGTGCCCCTTGAAGGAACTTAGTAACCTCAGCGCATCATGGAAAATCCTTCGTGTAGTGATCATCACCACAGATAAGACAAGGGTATCGGGGTTTGTGCTTATCCCTATCGTCAACAAGTGGAGTTTTGGTTTTCTTTTCTTGCGAATTATTTTTGTCCTCCTTATTCTTACCCTTTCCCTTTCTGGATTTTTTTTCATTTGTTGGGGTATATTGAGCTGCATTTACCTCAGAAGTCTTGCCGGTGGGAGGGGTAGGAGACAGAGCATTTTGAACATTAGAAGAAGCGGGTTTGGGGTTGGTGCTTGAGGCGGAATGTGGTTGGGCATGGAAAGTGCCAATAACACCGTCGGCTGCATGAGAAGTAGATGGAGTAGTTGAAGTGGCGGAAGTGGAAGGACGGGGTGCATCAGGGAGTAAGTCATAAAGATTACCTGTTTGTGAATAAACGAGGTCAAGGTATTGAGAACGACTTATGGCCCATTCTTCCGTGATAACTCCAGCCATGGTGATGTCACGACTGATGTCATTCACAAATGACTTTGTGAACCATTCTGCCAGCAACTGATCAGGAAGTTCGAGTTTGACGAGACATCATCTCCATCGCCACTCATGAATGTGATCGGATATATGAGTGGCTTTGTTTTGTTTGAAAGAACTCAAAATCTCAGTCCCCGTTTCATAACGGATCGGTAACTGGTAGTGGGTGAGGAAATCCATAGCTAGGGTGTTGAAGTCGGCGAAGAAACCTCGTGGTAATTCTATATACCACTTCGCAGCAGAACCTGTGAGGGTTCTTTGAAAAAGACGTAAACGAATAGAGTCGTTCATCAAGGAGTTGGATGAGCACTAGAGGTGAAAAGTCACCACGTGATTATTCGGGTCCTCTCCCACTTTGCCATTGAATTTAGGGATGTCAGATGGTAACTTGGCTGGTATAGCGGGCCATTGGGGAGAGTGATGGATTGGATCATTTAAAATCCACGACAGATCCAGGAGGTCCAAAGTGGCCAAGAAGGGTAACCGTCTATTCACATGTGGGTACTGATGGATTTGGGGAGGGATTCCCATCAGCAAACCAGTGGGACCATAAGCAGTCTGCATATAATGTGAAGACCCAGGCAGGTTCGGTGGTTGTTGTAGAGGAAATTAGCTCATGGGATTGTGTCCTTGAAAATGGACGTGAGTTTGAGCATTCGAGCCCCAAATAGGATTGGACGTACCTGGATATGGTTGGCCTATACTAGGGGGTATAACAGATGTAACCGTAAGCAGTTTCCCCCCAGTCGATTGAGGATTATTTTGTATCAGATGGTTCCAATACTGGGCCAAGGATGGAGGTATATTTTGTCCATAGGGTGGGGTCAGTGTGGTTTGTCCTCCAATCGGGGGTTGAGTCCCAGTTGGGGGTTATGATCCAATTGGGATTTGTGTTCCAATAGGAATTTTCCCTACAAGGGGGGGGTTGAGTCAAACCTCCTTGGTGAAATTGTCCACCAATAGGAATCTGGTAATTTGGTGTGAACGACGGAATAGTGCCACTAGGATGGGTGTCATCGTTAGAGGATGGAAAAGGTCCTCCAAAAGAGGGTTGAGGAAGTAACGGAATGAAACCGGGAGGAGAGTGCCCAGAAGAAGAGGGACCACTAGGAGTTTCGAATGGAGTTTGTGTAGGAGTAGGAATAGAAGCATTCAACGCACGGTATCCGGGTGGAAGTGTCGGGGTGACACTCGGTGAGAGAGGTGTGTCAATGGGGGCTTAACTAGTCGTTGTAATCCCGGTGTGAATACTCGTAGTATCTGTGTAATGGACCATTTGTAAAGGGAGGGTCAATATGTGGTTGGCTCACGGATCTTCTGTACTAGGAAAATAATAAGAAGTGGTAAAAGGTACTGCATTTGGGTCAGAAGTTTCGGGGAACGCAGGTGAGACGGTGATATCAATGCCTGCTCCTGAGCCAAAGAGATCCCGTCTAAAAACGCCAGTAGACCAAAAAGGATCTTGGCCCTCATGTCCTAGAAAAGGTTCAGTCGATGATCCAGAAGACAAAACAACTAAGTCTCTGGAAGAATTCACTCACATAATACGTCTCTCAGAATCAGGGTGAAGTCAAAATTCCTCTCGAAAATTGGTAATTCGGAACCATTCTAGAGAGTCAGTTCTTTCCAATTGTGGAGTGGTGATGTCTTGGAATTCACTCTATTGAGGAGATCCCTCTGGTGAGCTTGTAGGCAGGGGTTGAGAACCTTCCAGATTTTCTGGGGGTAAGCCCTGCATTCTACGTGAACAACGTGGGGGGTCTATTGTGAACGAGTTACAAACTTACGAAGAAAATCCTGTGGTCAACTTGGGTAAACAAACAACATGCACTAGTAAACAGAATCTAGGAAACAGAACCAAGCAAACAGGACCTTCTAATTCCAAATTCACTAGTTGGTGATGAAAGCCAACGTCGCAACAACGAGATAAGAAGGGGATGGGCTAGGGTGGAAAAGTTACGTTGACGACCTGCTTAACAGACTTACACCCTGGTGCAAGCTCCCACACATAATCGTGGGTATACCCTCCAAGGAGCCCGAGTTAGTTTGGCCAATGTCGATTCCAGGTACCGTGAAGACTTGCCCCTTCACAGTCACCTTGTGTAAGATCCTAAGAAGATAGGCCACTAAGGTTACCACCGACAACAATAAATCCTGGGGGAACAATCGACAGTCTGATCCACATGCAAGGGCAGGGTATCTAGCCTGAAATCAACTTGAGAGGCTTCCACTCATCATTGTGGTTATACCTCCAAGTGACCCCCGTAATACGTGCAATCTCTACACCGATATCAACGAAGTAGGGTGAGTAACTCTGTCAATATCAATGCGACCTCGGGTTTGACCCTTGTGTGAGAAGGGCTTCCCAGGACAAAATGTTGTAAATGGAATTTGACACTCCTTAACA
>ML827815.1:39027-54432 GCA_009831015.1 Picea engelmannii
AGTCTTGGTGGTTGGCATAGAGACAAAAAATCTTCCCTGATACATTATTTGGGACATTTTTTTCTTTACTTTCAACGTCACGGGTCCCAATTAAAAATGGGGACCTTGGGTTTCATCATCTTGTGCAAGTCAACACTTTTCATACGACTACCACGATTCTTGTAACTGACCTCTGGTTCAAATGTTGTTACATGTTAAATTTTTCGGGTTTCCATTGGTGTTCGCTCGGACGGCTAGGTGTTGTGGCCTTGTACCAATAATTGTTGCTAGGGTACCATCGGGATGCTTCTTATCGAAGTGTCAATTCAGTTTCCCTTCAAATTTAGTGTCTAGTCCTTTGTGTCGACACCCGACTGAATGTTATGACGAGAGGATTGTTTGTGGGGGCCACCGTCCCATGACACATCATGTCCATGTCATTGTGTTCCTTCTTACGCTTGTATACGATGAAGGAAAGGAACCAAGGGTCAAAACCCTATGTCACGAGGATGCTAGGACATAAGTCATTGGGCTTGATAGCATCACCTTTCCCCTGTATTTTGGGGACATGTCCATATACGTTTTTGTCTTCAGAATTCAATCTTTTCATGTGAGAAAGAAGTCGACTATAATATTGTTTATTTTGTGTTATTGTCTGATGTACGTATAGAACTGTTACTGCTTTTGTGTCCAGGGACAGGTTGTTGTGAATACAAAATGTTGAAGTTGAGAACACCAAATCAAGAGAAGTTAAAAACATAAAATAAATCAGGTGTGCATTGTGGTATCTGCATTGCTCTATTTTTCTTCTCGTTTTCATAATTTTCTAAGCATTTCTTGAAAAAAACTTGTGCCACAAAATTAGAAGATGACATAAATAGTGTATGTTGAGAACTATAAAATGAACAGAGGGTCGAGTGTAGATACCAACATCGATGAAGTGCTAAGTCACACCATTATTTTCATATTAGCTACATTTTCATGCACTACAGGGGATTGTTTGTTTAATGCATTTCAAGTTATGTTGCATTTTCATTATTCTTTAGTTGAGTTGCACCATGGCGTGGTGGATCGCTTCCTGTTGTGCTTTCACAATGGAAACATTGATGCATTATAATCATTTCAGTATGAATTAGTGTCTTACTTTTTGTATCAGTTGCATGACATTCATGATGTTGGTGTGTATCTTTCAAAGATGTGGTTATCTGCATTTGTGAACCAACCTGAAAATGAAAGAGTTCTATGGGGTTGTACATTTTTCATACGTTGGCTAGCCAACTGGCTAAAGATATCTACAGTATTTTGGTCAGTAACAAGGAAGATAAGGTACTTGATATTAAAAAAAATACAAGTAGAGATTTGTATTGCATCTTGTTCCATGACAATAATCCTCTTGTTAGTCATTACGAACCATTATTTTATAAAAAATATTCCATATGCAATTTTGTAAGATCTAATACCTACTTTTCCCTCGTGTGCAAAGAGATTGAATTCCATTGGAAATGTCGAATGCAGGACATGCATAGTCGTGGATTGGACATAGAAACAACTAGTACAACTAGTTGTGGCGATATTCTATTCACTGCACTTTATTTTCTGGTTGCGACAAAGTTCGATGTGTAGTCTCTAAGAATGTACGTTACCTAGTCCTTTTGCAATGCACTTATAGGTCAAAATCATAATTCCTTTTGTTGTTTGCATCAACATATAACACCTGATGTTATGCAAAGTGTGCGAACATGTCAAAGTTGTCAAACGTATCTGATAGACATGTCACTTCCATATGAAAAGGGAAATATAGAGGGTGGACCATTTTGTTTACACTGGGTATCAATCATATTCAAAGTAAATATTAAGGTCTGGTCGGTCATTGTAGGTATCATTGTCTAGTCCTACATTCTTGATTCAAAATATGATAAAACAATTGATATTATGTCATTTGAAACAGATACATCACACATTCACTATGAACCATTGGTGACACAAAATTGCAATTACGGATGCACTTTGCATTGTAACCAAGTTCCAGTAAATGTGGACATGGTGGATGCAGGAAACTGGCACAACATTACAGGAACACTTAATCCATTACGTAATAACAATCAAATTATGCTTCATGTTGATGTACTCAAACAATATCACCATGCACCTGGTAAGGATTGTTCTAGAACAAGAATCTCAACAAGTAAAAATGATGCCTTCGAGGTATCTCATCTTCGAGAATTTGAAAGCGTTGATAATAATCCTAGACTTGCATGCTATGAGATAAAACAAATCATATGTACAAGACACAATTTCATTGACATGTTCTCTATTGAAGACAAGAAACACATGGCCAATGCATAAGGATAACAGGTTGTGTGTAGTGCACAATGTGTAGAGATCATGCTTAGAAAAAATAGTGGTTCCATCCTGGAGAACCAATGTCATCAAGAAGATCCATTTCCATCCCATGCACATAAATTCAATTACCATCAACTAAAAAACAACATACGTGAAAGACAAAAAAACAATTACGTTTCCATCATAGGCCATTGTCTTCAGAGGAGTCCAAACGTAAGGTTCCATAGATAAAAGAAAATTGTTTCCAAAGTCAAAAAGAGCACATACATGTTGGTCATTTCCATGTACAAAAGAAAAATTCAAAGGAAGTCTACATGGAACAAATTAAAGACATGCTTAGGGTGACATGTGCAATTTGTGAGGAACTACACTGAATCAAAAAATGGGCTTGACATTGAATTAGAAAATGTCCACCAATAGAAAAATATGCATTTCATGCAAGAGGTCACTCCAAAATGGAAAAATGTCAAAATTTGCAACACCAGACCAAATAAGATGTAACATACCATTAGCGGTTGTAGGTACACTTTCAGAGCATCAAGAAAGACTTATGTCAATGCGAATTACATTTGCACAGATTAGACTATGGGGTTATAAACGGTCTCAAATGGGCTTAACAGGATCAATTATCAATGTACTTGTCCATATGGATGTTGTGCAAAAATAATTTCCAAAATCCATGAATGAAACCTTGACAATAGTTGTTGCCTTGAAACAATGTTTGCAATACAAGAATGCATACCATATGGGTAGTGTGTGTGTCAATATTGTCACGAAAGCATTGAAACAATTAACCTACAGAAACCTGTATATGGCTGAAAACATATGTATAAACGAGGACTGGAATCATGCTCTTTAAGAATAAAATGTCAACTCGACACAAAATGTACAGACCAATATTGAAACTGGTTCAAATGATGAATCAAACAATGAAAATCCCACTAAGACTTTGATTCATGGACTGATTGAGTCGCAACAGATCCGTGACAAGCTCATGGAGATCGTGTCTATTGAAGGTCAATGTCTGCTTGGAATTTTCAAGGAAATATCTAGAGGAAATGAACTTCTCGACACTTTTATATGGAGATGCATGTGATGATGAAATTACAAAACATTTTAGCTTTCAAAAAATACTAAAATGGGAATTTTTAGAAGCAAGCAGTGATTTCTCATGTCACATAACAAATATGTTTTTCAAGACAATGCGGATACTAATTTCAAAGGTTCTTTCTTTCTTCTGGGTGTGAATAATAAATGCTCAGTTGCGTGGAAGGAAGATATTAGCAAAAGATGTCAAATACAAAGAAAACTTAGAAAAACTATTGAAATTTGTTATCGAATACATAGATTTCAAAAAAATTCAGATCTCTCTCGATCATTTGCAAAAAATCAAGAAAACAGTATTTGCAATGATTCAAAAATTGGGTCCCCCAACCTTTTTTGTCACATTTACAAGTGCAAAACATTAGTGGACTCCATTAGTGAGTACACTAAACAAGTTAGACAGAAACAGGAAAATGAGAAAGCAAACTGATAGATTGGAAGACATTGATATTGACTACCTCATAAGGAAAGACCCAGTGACATGTACACATTAATATAGACACAAAATGAACACCTTAAAGCAAATGATATGTCATGATGACATGTTCTTCGGAAAAGTTTAAAATCATTACTTTGTGAAAGAGTTTTAGAACAGGGGAAGTGAACATGAACACGGGCTGTTGTGGATAGAAATGCTCAAATATACAGAAAGGACAGTAACATGCAAATATAAAAAAATTTGGGTCAATACATTAGTTGTGACACAGGTCATTTGGATCTACAATTGACAAAAGTTCATAGGCACTACCATACAAAGAGTTGTAAAAAAAAAAAAAAAACTTGCATTGTAGATACAATTTCCCTATGCCGCCAATGAGAACCACAAAGGTCATTGAACCACTTAGTTTAGTCAACAATGTTCTTGTTGAGAAATCAAAATCCATGTTCAAATTTCTAGAGAAAACAGACTATGCAAACTTGATAAGCTTTGAAGACTTTTTGATGCACTTGAGCATAACAAAACATGAGTACATTCAACTACTGCAATCTACATTGAAGCAATCGACAGTGTTCCTAAAACTAAAACCATCACATATGTGGAACAATAGCTTTGCTAGGGACATGCCAAATCTATGGAATGTGAATACAAATGCACAATATGTTCTCAATGCATATGTTGTGGCATTGTACTATTCCTTGTACATGACAAAAGTTAACAAATCCATGACAAGTGCATTTACGAAAAATATGCAGAGAACATGAAACAATTCGAAATGATGCCATGCAAATGATACATACACTTGGAAAATCGAAGTTATGAAATGATACCATGAAATGAACGTTCAAGTCATCTACAATTTCAAAACCATTATTTTCAACTATCTGGTAACAAATCATTGTACCATATTAGACCACATGAATTGCTATTTATTGTTAATGATCAAAATATTTAATGTGAAATACATAAATCCCCTGGTATGAGATTGTTTCATTAATTTTTGTTTCTTGTGTTTTTGTTCCAACATTTTTTCCCATTATCATATTAACCTTAATGACATGCTTGCACAAATATCTATTTTTTTTGTCCAATTGCAATCACATAAAAAAGATTGGATTTAATTGTCATACCATATATGTTTTGTCCATATCATGTTGATTTTTCATCCATGCTAAAGAAAAATTTGAGTGGTGCAATGTCACATTATGATCTAGAATATAATGTTCTTTTACTCATGAATGAATTTCTATTTTCTCCACACTATAATTTGTGTGGAAACTATTTTAATTTGTGCATTGATCCCAATAGTAAAAAATGTGAATCACTGTTAACAATTGATGCACCAACCAGTGCACCTGGCTATGTGAATTTGTTCGGATTGACTTTTTAAGAACTTTTTTTAGGTGTGAATGGTATAATTCAATAACTCCATTTGCTTATTGTTCAACGTACTTTAACTTACAACAACATTTTACCCACATTTTTAAAGAACATTAAAAATAACGTTACTGGTGAACATAAATTATTATTATTATTATTATTATTTGTGACTGGCGGAATTGAAAACTCATTGTTCTGTTACTCGTGTGACATGGGGTTGATTCTCGTCTGCTACCTCTATAACCTCTAGGTGCGTCCACACAGTGTGCAAGCATGGGGAATGGGTAAATCGGGGTGATAATTGAACTTGAGACCTCCTTTTTCATTCCCTTCCATTTACTTGACACTTTCCAATCAATCTACACCCCTGCGGGTGGTGAACATAAATTATAACAAAAATCTGATATATAAAATTATAACAAAAAGCATGAAAATTAAAAGTATGTGAAACATGAAACAACAACAAAAAATGAAATTTGAAATTTGAAATTCATGACTATAGTAGAAGTATGTTACAATCGAAATTAAAATAATGAAAACTATTACATCTAACCATTGTACTTGAAAGTACTCAATAAAGATAATTTCCTCTTGGAAGTCATTTAAATATTTATTGGTCTCTTCAAGCACACAATCTATATTTTTTTTATGCTTAAACATGACACATCTTGTAGTATTATATTTCACTTTCATCATAGGACTTTTTAACCATGTATTTTTTACATGCCAAATATATAGGTAGACTTCACATTGAAATGTCGATATATTGTACATAAATGTGATACATCATTAAAAATATGTATATTTGTATAATGTGTGTATAATAACATATGCAACATGTCATTTTAAGAAATAGGAAAAAAAACACTTTTATAGCTATTTATATTTGATTGTTTCAATATTAGTTGTTACATCATCTATCATGAATACATTTAATGTTCATTCCATCATACCCTTATGTCCTTTAAGAAGTAGTGTTTACATCATTTTAACAATATTATAGGCCACAAATATCGAAATGAGAACCCATACCATGGAAATATCATATTATTATGACTCAAATCCCAATAATATATAAAGTTGAAACTATATAAAAATAAATAGGACATTAGTTAAATGTTTGAATCATCTTATAAATAACAAATAATAACAAAATAATACAAAATAATATAAACTTACCTTAAAACGATTTGTTCCAAATGTAGAGTTCATTACTAATATACTATCATGACCATATTTTGTCATCCCATTACAATGACAGTGATTTTTTAATATCTAATATGAAAAAGGTGTCCCTCATCATCTATGTTATTATCAAACTCTGAGTAGTACAATACTTTATTAAGGTTTATCATTTTCTATATACACACTTTGAGTGTCATTCTTGTCAAACATATATTGTGCATGTTTTAATCTCTTTTTGATATCATGAATAAGAAAACATTTTCAATCAAACTCATTTTTAGATGATGTTACGTTGTTATTCATTAATTCACGATGTTTGTGATGTATACATTTAGTTGATATTCCCAACAACAAATAGTTTTTCTATATACTGAAGTAATTCATTGTTAACATGGTATGTCATTGTGTCTACAAAATTATAAACATTTTGTCCATGGCAATGTTTACATATAATATCTATATAATTCATTTTACTCTAAGTGATCAAGGTGTGTTTTAGTGCTTTCTTGGATATGTGAACACTAAATTTATATGTACAATGTCTTAAATGTTTATGATTTGGACGATTTTGTGTACTTTTTTTTTATATATATGATGAGAGAATGCATCAATCTCTCGATAATTATATAGTTAGTATGAACAATAAAATATGCAAATAATAAGAGAATATTGATAAAATTTGAATTGGAAACAAAATTAATGTAATTTACATTATATATTCAAAAATGGTGTTAATTTCTTTTTGTTTTAATTTTCTCAAACAATATTTTTGGAAATTTATTGTAGATACAATAGATTTTTTCTCCCACCAATAACAAATGAATTATATTTCTTTTATTTGAGCTAATCAACATCGTTACCTTCTATCACACTCCATTGTAATCGAAAGAAGAAAAAAATTATTTATTTGTAAAATCTGAGAGTTAAAAGTTGTCATTTCAAAAACATTTTCAAGGTGTATACTCCTTATCTTTCCATACTCCATCTCCCCTTTTGCTTTAACACTTAATTTTTATTCTCCCCTCCCTTATTCCTCCACAGAAGAGGCGAACTCACCTGACCCCCTTATTTTTCGTTACTTCCCTCACCCCCGAATCTGCTCCTACCCATATCCTTATCTCTCCATCATTTCTCCTTCTTTACCCCCTTACCCATCTTATATTATTTTTAGTTCTCGGATGCACATAATACCTTACCCCCTCACTTCCCTCAGCCCGTAAGTTTGTGACCTACACTTCACCCTTCCCTACCTCACCCTACGTCACTCCCTACCTCCGCTACCCACATTCCCCACCCCCCCTCACTTCTCATCAGACTTGCGGACTCCCTTAACCTCTCACTTCGCCCACTCCTTCACCCCGTGAGTCTGCTACCTACATTTTCCCTTCCCAACTCTTGCCACCTAAAAACTACCGCCCCCCCTCTTTCCTACACTATGTTCCACCCACACTTATTTTCTTTCCATTAAACATTATTTACTATTATTTTAATTAATTATTACCTTTAACTTTATGCCATGTGCCAACCATTCCTTGGATCATATGGAAATTTGTTTAAGCTATGAAGAGATGACACATGGAATCTCATCATTGGAGATATGTGATTTATTACTGAGCTATCATATGAAGACACGTGGCATCCAATTAATGGATGACATGGCAATCTCATCAACCTATGAAATCACACCACATGGCAGCTTATTATTTGTGACACATGGACTATTTATATTGGTTATATGTGGATTATGACTTAGTGATGGCTCAATGTTGATTGGGAGTGAGGTGGATGGTGATGGGATTCTAAAATTATTATTTTATTCGTTAATTTTCTAAGGAAGGTTGAGCCCTTAAACCTCCATAGTCTTCTCTCTTAATGTTTCTTGTTAAGTGTATGTGGGATAACTTGTATGAAGAAAAAGTCGAATTCTTCAGGAGAAAACATGAAATTCATCCAAGGGTCCATATTTGTCCAAGATATTTGATCGACGGTGGCTGAGTCATGATTTTGCAAAGGCCATAACTTGAGCTCCAGGTGTCGGAATCACACAAACTTTATACCGTTGGAAAATTATTTTGATGAAAAATATAATAGTATATGTTTCAATGGTTGAAATTTTATACCTTTTCCCCAAAAATTAAAATATCAGACAACTTCATTTTTAATGGGCCTGCGTGACAACTCAACTTCACGAGCTCATATCTTGAGATCCGGGCGACGGATTTGGGAAAACTTTTTATCGTTGGAAATCTAAGAAAATGAAGATATCATATGAATTGATTTAGGTGGATAAAAATTTTATTATCACTTCCATAAAATCAAAACATAGTCATCCTCTTTAAAAGAGCAATTAATTAAATTTTGAAAATTAAAGTTCATATAAAAACTTTTATTAAAAAAAGGGGACCCATTTTGAATATGCGTATATTAATGATGTAAGTTCATTAATGAGGCTTTAGTTAAAGAGAATACTTCAAGAAAATAATTGTATGGGAAATTCAAGAGAGGAAAAACCCTAACTACTCAAGTAGTTAGAATATCTCATTTTAAAAAGAGAAGAAGGGCTTCATCAAGGGTTCCACAATCAGATTTATTAGAAAGACAAGGTATAATATTTGAGGAAGAAGAAGTTATAGCCATGAAGACACAGTCAAGATTCTGATCAAAGAAAAGAGATCTACATCTTCTCCACTCTTTCTCTTCTTCTACAACATTTCTCATAGCTTTATGCTTGAATCTCTCAGTTGGGCACAAGGCTAAGTTCTTGAGTGTTCTTCTTGTATTCTTCAAAAATATTTTTTGTATGATCATGGAGTATTTACAACCATATACATTAATTTCAAATCTTTTGTAATGAAGAATATCTTTCATGAATAAAACTCCACAAAGAATTGCTTCAATATTTATTTCGATTATATCTTGTAACTTTCAGTCTTAAGTATGAGGTATTTGAGATTGACCTCTCAATTTCTATTTGGTCTTGATAGTATTACTCTTTTAAAATTCTTTGATATGATCAAGTTATTCTCTCCTATTTCTCATGAAGAAGACATGGATGCATTTATATATGATTAAGAATATTGTGTGTGTGATGTTGATCAAAAATACATTATGATGTTGAAGCTCTCCTTCAATCTTTTCCATTGTTAGAAGACTTCTTGCTACATATAAATATCATATCAAGTTATTGAAAAACCATTTCTATTTTATAAAGTTGAGCAATAAATATCTAGGGTTTTCTTTCTAATCATTCTCCTAATCCAAGATATTCAAGATATATATTTTAGCTAAAGAAGAGTACCATCTCTCTAAAAATGAAAGGGGATTCATATCCTCATGAGGTTGTCGTTTTGGTCCTGACGGATTCAAGTGTTAACAAGAGGGGAAATTGAAACATGTCTAACATATGTTTGATTAAAAAAATGATGTTTAAAGTGTGTATATATGACAAGTAACAAATCCTGATAAAGTAGTATACTATTCATAGTTTGACAATGCCACAAAAAATAATAGATTCCTTTGATTTTAAACATTTAACAACTATTGAAGTTGGAATGGAAGAGAAAATACGACCACGATAATATATTAACTATGGACTCTACATTTGAAAAATATATTTTTAAGATA
Source organism: Picea engelmannii (assembly GCA_009831015.1). Lineage (NCBI taxonomy): Eukaryota > Viridiplantae > Streptophyta > Pinopsida > Pinales > Pinaceae > Picea > Picea engelmannii. Next base: position 49,082 of record ML827815.1, read on the forward strand.
AATTGATATTGTTGTGTATTTTTTTGCTATCATTTGCTACTTATAAGATGATCCAAACATGTGACTAATGTTCTATTTATTTTTAAGCAATTTCAAATTTATGCATTACTAGTAATTGATTCTCAACATAATGGTGTTTATGTGGCATGGTTTCTCATGTTGAAATCTGACTTATGATATTGACAAATAGATGAAAATATTACATCTTAAAATACACATGAGTATGTTGAAATGGAAATTGAATATATTCATAGTAGATGATGCAACAATTAAGATTGATGCAATCATGTATAAATAGCTAGACGGTGTATTTTTTTTCCATTTATTGAAACAAATTATTGTATTCATCATTATACACACATTATACAAATAAACATATGTTTTTAGCTTTATATAACATTTATGTGCAATACGATGACACTTCGATGTGAAGTTTACCTATGCAATCAACATGTCAAAAGAACATGGTTAAAAAATCTTGTGATGAAAGTGAAATATGATATTAAAAGACGTATCATTTTTAAGTGAATTTATTCCCACCCCAAAAGTTTAAATTATATACTTGAAAGGGATAATTAATTTTCAAAAGACTTCCAAGAAAAAACCATTTTCATTGAGTACTTTTAAGAACGATGGTTTGACACAATATGTTTAGCAACTGTAATTTTAATTTTCACATGTTTCTGCTACAGTCATAGATTTTAGTTTTAAATTTTTGTTGTAGTTTTATATTTCACGTGCTTTCAAATTTCATAATTTTCTCTTTAATTCCATATTTCATATTTATTTTCATTATTAACAAATGTTTTACGATCATAAAAAAATGTGGGCAAAATGTTGTTACAAGTTAAATCGCATTGGACAAGAAACAAATGGACTTATCAAGTCATGCCATTCACACCTAAAACAAGTTCTTTCAAAGTCAATATGAACGACTTCACATCGTCAAATACACTGGTTTGTGCATCAATTAATAATTTATATTTTTTATCAATGGTTTCATTGTGCAAAGGAAAATGGTTTCCATAGAAGTTGTAAGGTGGAGAAAATAGAAGCTCGCTCATGGTTAAGAGCACAATATATTATAGATCACAATGTAACACTACACCATTCAGATCCTTCAATAGCATGGGTGCAAAGTCAATATGACATAAACAAAACATATATGGGATGGAAATAACGTCCAAACTTTGTTGTGTGTGATTGTGATTGGAAAAAAATTGGGTATTGTGAAAGCATGTCATTAAGGTTAGCATGATGAAGGACAAAAAAGATTAGAACAAAAGTACTAGAAACAACAATGGATAAAACAACCCAAGGTCATATGATTTGTGCATTTCATATTGAATATTTAGATAATTACCAATAAATAATAATCCTTGTGGTCTAATATAGTTTAATGTATTGTTACCAGATAATTACAAATAATCACTTTGAAATTGCAGTCCACTTGGAGATTCTTTTCATGTTATTCATTTTAAAATTTGATTTATTTTATGTTTGGCATCGATTTTTTACTATTGATGTGATTTTTTGTTTCTCGCTTTGTGGGTAGATGATAATATTAATGGTTTAATGGTTTCTTCCCCTAATGTTAATCAAATTCATGGACATGAAAGAGTCTCACAACATATTTGTGACATTTTTTGAGTCATATTTGCGATATTTTTTGAGTCACCTATATAGTTACTTAGCGAAAAATCACATCTTTGTTATTTTATAAAAATGTATGGGTGACGTTGCAAATGATTTCAAAACAACATCAATGTTAAATATTTTAATGTTGGACCATTTGGTTACTATGTCCTTCCAAAAATTGAAAGATGGATTTGGACATACATTGGAATGTAGAAAAGATTTCTTGGAAAACATGATCACTCATAAGTGCTCTTATGGATCATCTAGTTCTACGTGTGTTTTCTTTTTTCGTGAATGCATCTTCTCTCTACACTTGGGCCTCTTGAGCACATGCTTCTTGTCATGGATTTTAGGTCGTTTTAATCATTCAAAAGTGGAAGACTTTGAAAACCATAGTAGTTATGTGGTTTTGAATTTTTGAATTGTTTGTTTTTAATGTCATTTGATTGGATTTCCGAAGTGCTTCTTTTGTTTTTGAGATTCCTCTTATCATCAGGTTTTTTAAATTGTTGATAATATCTTTTTTCTATTCCCTTAGGCCCTTTTCAATCTTATTATTGGTAAGGTCAAGCATTTTAGGTTGTTTTAGTCGTTCCAAAATGGACTGCTTTGGAAACAACAATGGTTGAATGCATTTAACTTTCCAAAGTTCTTGTTTTTGAATTCAATCATTTTTTGTGCTTCGTTTTTTTTTTCTAAAACCCTATCATTGGGTTTCTCCAATAGAAAATCTATTTTTACTTTGTCATAAACGTTCTTAGGTACACATTTCCTGAAATCATGGAAATTTTATTCTTTTATCCATTAAAAGATGGGTTTCTTTAGAACTGGAGAGGTTGGGTCGCTTTATAACTGGAGAGGTTATGTGTGTTTTTATTTCTAAATTGCTAACTTTGAGATCAACTATGTAAGGTGGTTGTTGCTTTGCTTAAATATAAAAACTACTTTCATGGATTCCTATTAGGTATAGGCTCCCGAACACTTGCTTCCATAATTCATGATTTTTAGGCTCTTTTAGCTATTTCGAATTGGCCACTTAAAGAACCATAAAAAAAATGCATACATTTGGCTTTTTGAAGTGCTTGATTTTGAGGTTAAGTATTTAGTAGGATTATTTTATTCTTTTGTAAAACTCTTCTTGTCCCTGGATACTACAATCGAGAGTTGCTTGCTTTTTTTTCAATGCCTCTTGTCATTAGGTTTCTATGATTGGGAATCTCTTTTCGCTTTAGCCACTAGAATCCTAGGAAGAGGTTTTTTGAATTCATCGCTTCTAGGCTCTTTTCCATTTGACCTCAAGCCTCCTATGTACATGATTCTTGAAGTCATTACTCTTAGGATCTTCTATCCATTATCAAATGGGCCACTTTGAAAACTAGAGTCATTGTGTGCTTTTGGCTCGTTAAATTGCTTGTTTTGAAAGTTAATTACATGGTGTTAATTTATTTTCTTTTTGAAACTTCTCCTCTCACTCATGGCTTTTAGGCTCTTTTCTCCATTTGAAAATAGATCTTGCCTACTTTTGGGTTTAAGAAGTGTTTATTTTTAAAATCAATTACAATTGGGAATATCTTTTCTCTCTATGCTTAAGACTTATGAGCATATGCTTTTCAAAGTCACGACTTTTAATATTTTTTTAACAATTTAAAAAAAAAATAAGAGTGGTTATTTCAATCGTTGTTTTAAAAATCCTTTCATTTTGTTCTTGTAATTGGTGTTCTTTTTTCCCTTTTTCCTTAAACCTCCCAAGCTTCTTTCCCAAAAGCATGGATGTTAGGCACTTTAACCCATTTGGATATGGGCTACTTTAGAAACTAGAGCAACTGTGTTTTTGGCTTGTCGAAATGGTTGTTTTTTTTTAAGTTAATTGCTTAGCCTTTATTTTTTATTTATTTAAACACCTCCTATCATCGATTTTCTATGATCTGGAGTCCATTTTCCCTCTATGTACATGTTAGCTTTTAGGGTTATTTTAAAATTGTTTTCACATTGATAAGAGAGAGCTAGGTCTCTTAGATCCTTAGTGATGCTTCATGGACATATGGATGGCTCACTTTGGGTCGATGTTTAACCATGGATAGCATTGTTCCTTTACCTTGGAGGTTTTTATCCAGATTGGCGTGATGACTAACCCATTGGGTGCACACAATGGGGGATTCAGTTGTTGTTAATGGTTTGGTAGAACCGGGAATATTCTCACATGTCTGGGGATCTGTGGGCTTGTTGATGGGCCTTGTGGGATTTTGTTGGGGCCTTACACCCACATATTGGGGATTCACACCCACATGTGTGAATAAAATATTCTTATTTAATGTTGTGTTGTTTATGGGCTTCTCACACACTCGTTTTCAGTCATATAAAGGGAGATTACGAGTGAGAGGTGAAACATAATTTGAATGTGCATTATCATTATTGAGAGGAGAGTTGTGGTGACCTCAATCCATCCATGGAGTGGGTTGAGTTTGGCCTTAGATATGTTGTATTTGTGATTTTTTTGGGCAGGTACCAAAGGAGGAGGAGGGTCGAGTAGGGAAACAACCTTAATACCCTGGCTATAGGTCTTTTAATAGTTGGAAGCAAAGGAAGGAGGCTGCTACAGGTGGAAAACAATGTTGGGGGGTTGTTACAACCACCTTAGCAGCAGTTCTGATGACTACTACTAGGGATGAAACAACTAGTAAAACAACAAGCCTTGAGGACAGGTACAACAAAATTTTTGAGCAGTTTGAGGGTTGATTAGAGGGTTTTTACAATAGACTTTGAGGGTTGTTATAATAAAGGTTTTGGAAATGTTACAATCAACATAACAATAGGTATTGGGACAACAGGTAGTTCAAGTGATGGAAGGACTCAACCAGATGCGTAAGAAGTTGCAGAGGCTGTGGAGAATTTGAGGGGGAAAGGGATTCCCAAGCCCTCAGTCTCAATAAAACATACTTGGACACAGAAACCGAGAGGGTTTCTATAGTGTTTTGTAAGTATTTTGGCATATTATTTTGTTAGAAAATTGGGCCATTTTCCCTGGAACAAGATCCCTTTGTTCTGGGTTTAAGAACAAATGATTTAGGAATTAAATTATTGTGTACTTGTGTATGATTCAATTGTAAGTTTATTTTCCACTGTGCTAAGTTGTTAGGCATCTCAATGTGTTTATGTTCACAGTTTAAATTGTATTTTTTGTGTATATTATTGAGAATCTAGACCAAACCTCATGTGTGTGTGCACCGAGTCTGGGTGCACTACGAAATATAACAATTTCTTGATTAGGAGAGGTACCTACCTAAGAGGAGGAGAAATAGGAACTTGGAGAAGGGTGTTTATCCCTAATCTCTAAGAGAGCGGGACCATGTGGCATACATTCTTGGGTTGAGGAGTGTTATTACACAGATTGTAGGTTGAGAAAAGCCCGACCCAAACCATAAGAGTGTGACAACTACGAGCGTACCTACCCACTGTCACCTTAGATATACACTCCCCTCTCTTTAGTGATGATAAATCACCACAAGGGGGGAATCCTAGTGACCCTAGGGGGATTAATATAGAAAGTGTGAAGATGATGGTGAAAACCCCTATAGGTCAAATTTGGAGAAGGATAAAGGCTTGGAGATGTTGAAATATTATAACTTCAAAGAATATTCTACTTATATTTGAGTCATTATTGTATAGATCAAATCCCCTTTTGTGGATTGATCAAGTCGAGCTTTGTATAAGAT
>ML827815.1:54532-69680 GCA_009831015.1 Picea engelmannii
ATGAAAAGTGTTGACTTGCACAAGATGATGAAACCCAAGGTCCCCATTTTTAATTGGGACCCGTGACGTTGAAAGTAAAGAAAAAAATGTCCCAAATAATGTATCAGGGAAGATTTTTTGTCTCTATGCCAACCACCAAGACTGTTGACAAGAAAAATACAACACCGCTACTAAACAAATAGAAAATCCATTTTTTGGTCTCTGACACCATTTTCCTTCCGAATGCCCCACAACTTCTGAACATGGAAAAATTGCTGACTATGAATACAATTTTGGCCAAAAAGCAGGTCGACATTGTTCGAACTTAGTGAACCTCCTAGTCACTTACATGAATAAATTGCTACAAAATTGTCTTTCCTAACACACCTGTTCAAATTCTATGTAATTAACTTTCTCCTAACATTCTATGCAAGAACGTTTCACATCCATTCCTAATTCTACTTCTCCCTCTGACCTGGTTTAAACCACAATGGAATTTTAGAATAAATTTCTTATATATATATATATTATGAAAAATAATGTAAAATTGCATCTAACCTCTCCCTCAACTTCTCACTTTTTCATCAACTGTAATTGTCCTTTTCAAATGAAATTATCTGATCACAACAACTTTGGTATCAAAATTACTGAAATAAATAAAAACAAAATCTACTTTAATTGTAAGAATAATGTAATGATACCAACTCTACAATTTTCAAGATAAATGTAAACATACATAAGAATTCCTCTCCAAATCAACCACGAACGTGTATTTTGAATCATAGATTGATCAATATCTATTATTGTTCATGTCATCCACAAGTCTTGTAGTGCACATGATAGAAATAAAATGTTTGTTGGTACAGGGGCAGACCCAGGGTTCAACTCCAAGAGCACACCAACAAGCCCTAACTACTGGCCCTTTCGGAAACACCTGCGAGGAAGATGCAGTCTCACCCAAAGTAGCTATGAGGGGGGTGAAATACATAGATGTCCACAACCAGAAGGAATGTAAAGTGGATTCAAAGCAACCAACAGACAAAAATCTAATATTATTTATCTCCTTACAACCTACTGCGCAAGTTATATATCAGATCTAACACATTATCATCATAGCAGCATATCGAATGACAAAGAATAGAGTATCAATCACACACGACACAAGATATATGTGGTTCACCCTCTCTCTAGGGATACGTCCACAGAACTGTGATTTATGATATATTAAGATGAAAGCATACAGTTATGATCTAGTAGATCTTAGCTAGTATATCTTCTCTTCTTCTCTCTTCCTCCCTTCCTGCGCACTCACCTACAGGACTGATCTTCGCACCCAGATGAAGATCTTACAATACCAGAAGGCTCTCACACTTAGCACTTCTCTCTCTCATACAACAATAATCACTCGCATCAATACAAAACTAGAACCCACAATACCACAATAACAACTTGATACCAACCCATCCCAGGCCCTTTAGACCTCTATTTATACATTACAATAGCTCACCAACTTCCTTAGGCCCATACCTAAGTGTCAAAAACCTAGATACCAAAACCCTAGGTGTCTAAAACCCTAGGTCAACTTTACCCACTTTTTCAGGGCTTCACCAACATGTCTTTCCTTCCTTCTCACGCGGTGCTCCAAAGCATCTAACAGTGGCTTTTTCCGCTTGTTGATTTTTCCATGATCTCTCTTCCTTGCTGATTTGTCATCCTTGATCTCCTCATACAATGGCTTTCTTTCTCGGACTTCGCTCCTTCTTTTATGATCTTTTGCTCACTTCGACCCAGTAACAGTCATTGTGTCTTTCGTGTAGTTCACATTTTTCCTGTTCTTCCTTGATCTTCTCTAACTTCCATACCCAAAAGCCAACATGCCCCCAACACTCACTTGTGACTCATCCCAAGGCACTTCCGATCTGATCCTTATAATTTATTTCGACTTCAGACTGCGCAAAGAAGCCTTTGCCTTATACTCTATGCATCCCTTCCTTCCTTGTGTAGACTGTCTTTTCTGTGTCTGGTACCCAGTTTCAACTACACCCGGTACCTAGCCCCTTTTCCTCATGCTTTTATTGAGAGCTGCGAGGCAGCTGGTTGTCATGATACAATTTCAACCGGCTCCCATTCACTAAACCTTCCTTCCATTCTCCATTCAAAGTCTTTAACTGTGCAACTCCTCCCTTTGTAACATAGGCAACCTCATATGGTCCAAGCCAATGCGTTCTGAACTTCCTGGGATGTTTTATGAACTTACTGTCATATACCAGTACTAGATCACCTTATTTAAATGCCTTCTTCTTTATGCTTCTGTCATGGTAGGCCTTCTCTCTTTCCTTTTGTACTTGTTGATGGAATCCTGCAATAAGTCTATCTTCTTCAAGTTCAACCAACTATGCAAGCCTCTCTTGAACAACACCAGTGTCATCCATTTCTGTAAAGGCAATGATTCTTAGGCTTGGTACCAAATATTCCATTGGGACAACGACTTCAAGACCATAGACCAACTTAAAAGGTGTATGCATTGTCAGCTTCTTGCAAGTGGTTCTATAGGCCCATAATACTGCGAGTACTCTTAAATCCCAGTCATCCCCAACATTTGCAAGCTTCCGTGTCTGCTCTGTTCAAATATTGAATTTCCTAATCTTGATTGGTTGTCTAATGAATGGTAGCTCAACTCTTGGTCCTTCCACATCTCTCTGGCCTTGTGTTTCTATGATGTTCACCTTCCTAGGATCATCTTCTTCATCAAAATTGATGTTGTAACAACCTTGCAGTTTCTGGAGAGGCATAGTCCATTCGTCCTCTTCTTTCTCCAAAGGGAGGTTAGATGCCTCCTCGAATACATTCTATCTTACAATCTGCAATGCTTGATCTACTGAAGGATATTGAATTTCAAATAAGAAGGTAGTTACAAAATTCTGAGTCATACATTCCCAATCCGTAGTGATGAGGCGCAATTCTGCTTGAAGATACCAGTTGATAGGGGTGGTGTCCAGTGTGTTAATGAATTTGTGCACCCATTTTTCTTGAGGAATGTTTCTCTAGGCTTCCTTGTAACTTCACACATGGTCCTTTGGGCATCTTCGACCTGTGTACCGAACTTCGCAACCTTCTACTTGTGCTGAGAACCGCACTGTCATCAAAGTATGACATTGCACCCAATCTGTAATGTTGGTTTTGTGTGTCCCCCACCATCTTGCTGGTGTGGCTTTGAGGGCCTCATCCATCACCAACAATATTTTTTACGTTGGTACACTTTCTTCAAAGTTTGACAAGAAGGTTTCTAAAGGATTCAGTCCATCAAAAGTGGGTAAGTTACTTACAGTTGTGCCAATCCAACAAACTTCTATGGTTAATCTAGCACATCTCCTTCTGGATACTCCGTACATTTTATTCTTCTAGTTCTCTAGTGCTTCTTCTGAATCTGATGAACACACGTTGTCACTTCACCAACTTAGGTTTCCATCGGTCATAGGATTAATGTAATCTTATTGTCTAGCTGTTAGTTTGTATATGTTTTCTAGATCATATGCGCGGTCTTCTTCTTTGATGGGTTCAGTGTATCGCTGACCTTCATCTGGATCTAAAGGTGCAATGACCCTCAGGCCATCTCTTTCAAAAGTCATACGTCTTTTCTTTATATCAACCATAGTAGAATTATTGAAATCCCAATCAATTCCTAACAGTGCAAGGTAAGGACAACTATCATCAACTATCTCAATTACCTCAAAATCTGCAAACGTCCTTACTCCGTCGATGTCCACAGGTACATGTTCCAATCTTTCAAAGGGGCTTACAACTTGTTGATTATCCATCCTAAGCCTAATATGGGAATAGATCAACTTATGTTTTCCCATCAATGCCCAGGTCTGCTTCGTCATGACATTGACCTCTGATCCTAAGTCGAGGACCACATAGTCTATATCATATTCTCCTTTTTGAGCATTCAAGTGTAATTCCTTATTTTTCCTTCTCTTTTTAGTGATTTGGTGTACTGCCCTATTTAGTAAGGGGTATATCTTTCCTAGCTCATATGGTCTGATTAAATTTTTTAGTTCTTGTACAACGCTCTCATCCTGAATCAACTTAATACAAGTATGTAGAAATTCCATGAGATTTCTTACCTCTTTTCCTTCTCTTGGTGAAGCAGACTGATCAAATGCATGTGGCATTCCATATTCCCTTACTTTTAGCTGTGTCTTTGATGAAGATTCTTGGTCTTCTTTGAACTCTTTTCTTGACTCCTCAAATATATGTCTTTCTTTCTTTGCATCAAAAGTTTGGGTCTTCTCTGCAGCTTTCCTGACTCCTAATTCTTTTGTATTCTTTCCTTGGGTCATTTTGTCTTCTCCTGTAACAATGCCTCCTCTAGTAATAACAACGAATCTAGGGTTTTCTCCGCGAGGTTCTTCTTAGATCAATTGCATCTGCAGGTTCTGTTGAGGTCCCCATTTCTCTTGAATTTTAGCCAACAATGTTGGACATTCCTCGATAACATGCTCGAATGAACTACAGTAGCATCAAGTTGTACAAGGGTTATGACAGTCCCTTGCCAAGTGTCCTGGCTATGCAAAATTATAACAGATTATCGGTCCTCAGACTCGGCCCATACCTCCTCCTCCTCCTCATCCTATGAATCCACTGCAAGGATTGAAGTTTCCTCTCCCAGGGGAGTTATACTGCGTAGTGTTTTCTTCTTGCTATACTTTGCCTTGAATCTTGTATATATCCCTTGAACTTTCATTCATGAGATCGTAAGCCCTACAATCCCTATCATCATGTCCCACTGTTACACATGATTTTGGTCATCTTGGTGATGTATTAAGAAGGGTGTACTCGGGCTCCCAACAAGAACTTTCTCCTGAGAAAAGTGGCATTTATCTCCTTCCAGAAAACATATTTTCAAAGTGATCTCGCAGGTTGATTATAGCCTAGGGGGAGAGAATGACCCATTCTTGCAGGCCACCTTCATCTAGGGTGTGAACTTCTTGCACTGTGCTCTATACATAGGGTGAGAACTTGTTTTTGAACTTGGAAAAGAGAAGAAGTCTCGAGGGTTCTAGAAGGGAATCTTCTAGAAAATGGGTTTGCATTCGTATGGTTATCATTTTACTGGCTTCCCTGATTTGGTGGGATCATTCTCATCCATGTAACCATATCACCCTTCTCATGGAAAAGGTTAAGCAAGATTAATTGAAGAATTGGTGAAGGAATTGTGTGAAGAACCCAGCTTGAACAGAAGCTTGGAGACTCTAGTAGGTCTATCAAAAGGAATTGGATATTCTTCATGAAAAGACAAAGCAAGTGTGTGTGTTGGAACCAAGAGTCACAGAAAGGAAGCTTGCGACATCAAGGCGACTAGGTCGTATCTTCTACTTTCGATTAATATGATACAATGACATGTCCTTTTCCCATAAAGTCATTCTTACTTTATTGTGTAATTCCTTGATCATATGCATAAGTTGACATTGAATACGTTTTGCTATATTTACTTTGGTTGGTTTGTGTTGTCTTGATATTGACCTTACGAGAGCGTCGGAGCGAAGCGGGAGCAACAGAGACCTAAGGAAGCGATACAAAGGTATGTCACTTGTTCCTCCTTACTAGCTAATTCAATGGTCGTAACTTAGGGAAAGAGTCATGTCCTGTCCTATTTTGTTCTAGATCTAGGTGGATCTAGGGAGATCTGTTAGTGTCCGCACCTATCAATTAGTCCGATAAAAAAATTGGCGACTCCACTGGGGATGCAACACATTTTTTAGTGGTTTTTGGTGTTTTTCCTTGGCCATTTTCTCTTGCCTTACCTTTCTTCATTTCTATCAATCTTTGAGTCTTCAGGAAACTCTGACAGATTCTCTGGGTCCAGAAGTCCCTTCAAATTTTTTGTCTTTTTCCAAAATTTTGCCTAGTTTCAAGCATTCTTGCACTGAACCCCTCTATGGCCTGCAAGAACCCCTTGAGTTTGCACCCTGCCTTTCATTCCAGTGCGAGGTTCTCGCACTTTGCTTGAAGCCAGCCTGCGAGAATGCTCCATTCTCACACTATACATTACTGATAGCCTACGAACCCATTTTTAAAACTTTTGGATTTAAAGGTTTTGGTATGCTCAGATGCCCAGATCTGTATAGGTGTCTGAAAAGAACTTCTTGGACCATTGGTTGATTGTTTTTTGACTTCGGATTTTGTGCACGATCAATGTTCGGGAATCAAAGACTCTTCTTGTGCATCTTTTTCTCAACTCTCATCTACTGACTTTTCTTAGCAAAGATATAATCTCTGATCCTGGAATCAGAGTACTTGTTTAGTTAGGAGCCGGTGATCGGTTTGAAAGTTGGGATTGTTTGTCTTTCTCATTTGCTCATTATTTGGAAAATCATTGTTCTCATGCAATTGAAAAGACTAGTCTTGTTTGCTTGTCGTTTTTGTCTCCATTGAAAGATTGGTTTGAGTTTTGTTTATTGCTTATTCATTAGTTATTTGTTTTCCTTACTTTCACCACCATGGTGTAGATCTTTTTGAAAAGTAAACAACATTTTTCTTTTTAAAAGCATTTTCATTTTGAAAATATTGGAAATCAATTGTTGAAATAGAACAAATAGAGAATTGTCATTGTCATGTGATTCGTTGAAGATTGCATTTTAAAGAAGATTGCATATCGTAGTTCAAGATTGTTCTGGAAAACTTCTCTTTCCCTCCTGTACATAGGATTCATCAAACATAAATTAATATCTTTCATTCATATCTTTGCATTGTTGGGTCAGAGTCTCACACAACATCAGTTTCATCTCCATTTCCTTTGAGTAACAACAACCCTTAATAATATTGCGCAATTTTAAAATTTAACTAGTAACTCTTTTCTAGGGCTCTATTACATGAACAATTAGCTAGGCTAGAGCTTTGGAATAGGCAGAGAGATACACTCTCCAAAGCACAAAACACACAATAGAATCTTGTGTTAAGGAGTGTCAAATTCCATTTACAACATTTTGTCCTGGGAATCCCTTCTCACACAAGGGTCAAACACAAGGTCGCATTGATATTGACAGAGTTACTCACCCTACTTCATTGATATCGGTGTAGAGATTGCACGTATTACGAGGGTCACTTGGAGGTATACCCACAATGATGAGTAGAAGCCTCTCAAGTTGATTTCGGGCTAGATACCCTGCCCTTGCATGTGGATCAGACTGTCGATTGTTCCCCCAGGATTTATTGTTGTCGGTGGTAACCTTAGTGGCCTATCTTCTTAGGATCTTACACAAGGTGACTGTGAAGGGGCAAGTCTTCACGGTACCTGGAATCGACATTGGCCAAACTCACTCGGGCTCCTTGGAGGGTATACCCACGATTATGTGTGGGAGCTTGCACCAGGGTGTAAGTCCGTTAAGCAGGTCGCCAACGTAGCTTTTCCACCCTAGCCCAACCCCTTCTTATCTTGTTGTTGCGACGTTGGATTTCATCACCAACTAGTGACTTCAGAATTAGAAGGTCTTGTTTGCTTGGTTTTGTTTCCTAGATTCTTTTTACTAGTGCATGTTGTTTGTTTACCCAAGTTGACCACAGGATTTTCTTCGTAAGTTTGTAACTCGTTCACAATAGACCCTCCACGTCGTTCACGTAGAATGCAGGGCTTACCCCCAGAAAATCTGGAAGGTTCTCAACCCCTGCCTATAAGCTCACCAGAGGGCTCTCCTCAACAGAGTGAAGTCCAAGACATCACCACTCCACAAATGGAAAGAACTGATTCTCTAGAATGGTTCCAAATAACCAATTTTTGAGAGGACTTTCGACTTCACCCTGATTCTGAGAGACGTATTATGTGAGTGAATTCTTCCAGAGACTTAGTTGTTTTGTCTTCTGGATCATCGACTAAACCTTTTCTAGGACATGAGGGCCAAGATCATTTTTGGTCTACTGGAGTTTTTAGACGGGATCTCTTTGGCTCAGGAGTAGGCATTGATATCACCGTCTCACCTGCGTTCCCCAAAACTTCTAACCCAGACACAGTACCTTTTACCACTGCTTATTATTTTCCTAGTACAAAAGCTCTGCGAGCCAACCACATCTTGACCCTCCCTTTACAAATGGTCCATTACACAGATACTACGAGTATTCACACTGGGATTACAACGGCTAGTTAAGCCCCCATTGGCACACCTCTCTCACCGACTTTCACCCCGACACTTCCACCCAGATACTGTGCGTTGAATGCTTCTATTCCTACTCCTATGAAAACTCCATTCAGAACTCCTGGTGGTCCCTCTTCTTCTGGGCCCTCTCCTCCCGGTTTCATTCCGACACTTCCTCAACCCTCTTTTGGAGGACCTTTTCCATCCTCTATCGATGGCACCCATCCTAGTGGCACTATTCCGTCGTTCACACCAAATTACCAGATTCCTTTTGGTGGACAATTTCACCAAGGAGGTTTGACTCAACCCCCCCTTGTAGGGAAAATTCCTATTGGAACACAAATCCCAATTGGAACATAACCCCCAACTGGGACTCAACCCCCGATTGGAGGACAAACCACACCGACCCCACCCTATGGACAAAATATACCTCCATCCTTGGCCCAATATTGGAACCATCTGATACAAAATAATCCTCAATCGACTGGGGGGAAACAACTTACGGCTACATCCGTTATACCCACTAGTATAGGCCAACCATATCCAGGTACGTCCAATCCTATTTGGGGCTCGAATGTTCAAACTCACGTCCATGTTCAAGGACACAATCTCATGAGCTACTTTCCTCTACAACAACCACCGAATCTGCCTGGGTCTTCACATTATATGCAGACTGCTTATGGTCCCACTGGTTTGCCGATGGGACTCCCTCCCCAAAGCCACCAGTACCCACATGTGAATAGACGGTTACCCTTCTTGGCCACTTTGGACCTCCTGGATCTGTCATGGATTTTAAATGATCCAATCCGTCACTCTCCCCAATGGCCCGCTATACCAGCCAAGTTACCATCTGACATCCCTAAATTCTATGGAAAAGTGGGAGAGGACCCGAATAATCACGTGATGACTTTTCACCTCTGGTGCTCATCCAACTCCTTGATGGATGACTCTATTCGTTTACGTCTTTTTCAAAGAACCTTCACAGGTTCTGCTACGAAGTGGCATATAGAATTTCCACGAGGTTTCTTCGCCGACTTCAACACCCACCCACTACCAGTTACCGATCCGTTATGAAATGGGGACTGCGATTTTGAGTTCTTTCAAACAAAACAAAGCCACTCATATATCCGATCACATTCATGAGTGGCGATGGAGACGACGTCTCATCAAACTCAAACTTCCTGATCAGTTGTTGGTAGAATGGTTCACAAAGTCATTTGTGAATGACATCAGTCGTGACATCACCATGGGTGGAGTTATCACGGAAGAACGGGCCATAAGTCGTGCTCAATACCTTGACCTCGTTTATTCACAAACATGTAATCTTTATGAATTACTCCCTGATGCACCTCTTCCTTCCACTTCCGCCACTTCAACTACTCTAGCTACTTCTCATGCAGCCGATGGTGTTATTAGCACTTTCCATGCCCAACCACATTCCGCCTCAAGCACCAACCCCAAACCCGCTTCTTCTAATGTTCAAAATGCTCTGTCTCCTACCCCTCCCACCAGCAAGACTTCTGAGGTAAATGCATCTCAATCTACCCCAACCAATGAAAAAAAATCCAGAAAGGGAAAGGGTAAGAATAAGGAGGACAAAAATAATTCACAAGCAAAGAAAACCAAAACTCCACCTGTTGACGATAGGGATAAGCGCAAACCCCGATACCCTTATCTTATCTGTGGTGATGATCACTACACGAAGGATTTTCCATGATGCGCCAAGGTTACTAAGTTCCTTCAAGGGGCACCGAAACCACCCACTCCAGTCGTTTTGTCCCAACCCTTCCCCTCTCAACAATAGCCCCAATTAGTCATTCATGACCAACCTTCCCCTTCTACTACGTCTTATGTATCAATGTATACTTGGGATTCAAAGAAGAATGAATCACACTCACCACTCGAGCCAAATATTATTCTCCCTCTAAAGAGAAGGTTGATGATACACCTCTTTCATTGGTCTAACCCTTTCCCATGACTCCACCTACCAACGGTCCTCTTCTTCTCGAACGATTGAGCCTTGACATAGTTCTTCGCCCTCCTCCAAAGGGCGTCATTCGAAAATTGACTTTCAATCCTTATGCTCATGTTGCCCATAACTACAACATTGTTGAAGACCTGGTCCAAGCACCTTCCACGATGTCAGCCCTCAAAGTCCTTCAAAGTCGTCCCACACAACATAAGGAACTTTTGAAATCCATCGGTGGAATCGACCCGACGAACACGAATTTAATAATTTTTTACTTTGAAGATCACATTCCAAGGTTACCCCCTCAAATCACATTCCAGATCCAAGTGATTGTCTCCGACAAAAACATTTGTCGAACCATTATCGACGAGGGTGCCTCGACATGTGTCATATCTGTTACCTGCTGGAAAGCCATCGACTCTCCCTCTTTGACTGAATCCCATAACACACTCAAAGCCTTTAATGGCTCCGGTTTTAAGCCTTACGATGTCCTTCCTTCGTTGCCAATCATGCTAGAAAGAAAAACGGTCCAAGTCGAAGTGGAAGTCTTTGATTCTCCTCTCGATTACAATCTTCTGCTTGGCCATAGCTGGACCGATTCCATGCACGCAGTTGTGTTGACTCTTTTTCGTGTTGTACATTTCCCACATCAAGGAAAGGTAATCACCGTCGATCAATTAGCCTTATTTAACTCAGATACGCGTACTGGCAACATACCATTCATTGCTAAAACCCCACCGGGTTACGAGAATGTCGATGTAGGTCTTCTCAAAGACTCTTTGTTAATGGGTACCTTCCCCATTCCACCACCCGTTGTTCCACACTCGTCTGTCACTTCAATAAACATGAGCTCCACCTCGATTCACGGAACCCCTGAGTCTCACGACCCATGGATGGTACCTGACCCCGACGATCATCTTCGTTACGACGATGAAATGCCTTTGAGTCCGGTCGAATTTTCCTATCAGGCCATTCAATCACCAACCCCTTATACCCCCTCTCTTGGTGAGTTATCTCCAGATCCTTTCCGCGTCATTTTTCCCATGGACGAAATGACTATGTCTGTCATGGAAGACACCCCTTGGAATGATGGACATCACCATTCCATCCTCTTCCTGGAACAACACACCATCGAGAGCTACCAACGGATCTCGACCCCGTCGACCGTTGTTGTCATTTCAACCATTCCTGAATCCACACACGATGTGTTTTCCAAAGGGAACTTAAGCAATATTTTACCCACTATTCCCCTTGACATATCCATCAAACCTGGAGTTGTCAAAAATGTGCATATCGAAGCTTCATGTTCCCCTGATGAAATCGTCACCTACAAGTCACTTTTCAAAGAATTTTGTGATGTCTTCGCCTAGAGCTATGAAGAAATGCCGGGTATCGACCCCGACATTGTGATACATGAGATCAAGACATACCCAGACGCTAAACTCGTCCGACAACGCCTTCGTCTAGTTCACCCACGTAAAGCGGCCACCATTAAACTTGAAGTCGAGAAACTTCTCAATGCTGGCTTTATTTACCTGGTGGCCCTCACCGACTGGGTTTCCAATCTTGTCTCGATCGACAAGAAACAAGGCACAATCCGCGTATGCGTTGATTATAGGGATATTAACAAATCTTGTCCTAAAGACAACTTTCCTACCCCCTTCATCGATCAGATTGTCGACGATTGTGCTGGAAGCAAAATCTTCTCTCTGATGGATGGTTTCTCCGGATATAATCAAATCAATATTGTTCCCAAGGATCAACACAAGACTGCTTTTATTTGTCCTTGGGGCAGTTTCTCCTATCAGAAACTTCCTTTCGGTCTCAAGAACGCTGGCGCAACTTTTCAGCACGCTATGTCTTATGCCTTCCATGATATCAAGCACATCGTGCAGCCATGTCTTGATGACTTACCTTCTCATTCCATGCGCCGAGTCGATCATCCAATCCACCTCCGAGCCATTTTCCTTTGCTGTCAATTTTACCATATACGCTTGAATCCTCACAAATGTGTTTTCTGCGTAGAATATGACCGACTTCTATGATTTATTGTTTCACGTCAAGGGATCATGGTAGATCCTTTAAAGGTCAAGGCGATTCTCAATCTCCCTCCTCCTTCTACACTTCACTAGTTACAAATTTTGCAAGGGAAAGAATTTTTTTTTCGTCGTTTCATCCCAAAATACGTCGAGATAACTCTTGGATTTACACGACTCCTCAAACAAGGGTCTGAGTTTGTATGGAATACCATCACAAACAAAGCCTTCAAAGCTTTGAAATTGTCCCTGACACGTGCTCTACTTCTCTTCCGCCCCGATTACAGTCGCGATTATTTCCTCTACCTCGCAGCCTCGGCTTACACCATTGCTATGGTTCTCATCCAAGAGGATGATTCTCATGACGAACATGTTATCTATTACTTGATTCGAAGTCTAATGCCTACCAAAACCAAGTATTTACATGTCAAAAAACTGGCCTTGGTAGCCGTCCAAGCAATTCAACGTTGCTGGTACTATATCCTCGCAAGACTACGATAATTTCTAACTGAAACCCTATGAAACACATTCTCACGCGTCAATTTCTAGGGGGGAAATACTCCAAATGGATCATGATACTCCATGAGTTTGACTTGGAATTCGACCGAGCTAAATCCAAGAAGTCCTTAGTGTTTGCCAAGTTGATATGCGACTTTCCCTACTCTGAAACGGAAAATGTAGTAGCCGATTCATTACCTGATGAATCCCTTTTCCTAATTAGTTCCGATGATATTTGGTACGACGATATCATCATATATCTCCAAACCCAGAATTTCTGGCCCAATTTGTCCAGTACTGACCGACATCGAATATGCTACCAAGCCCGTCAATATATTATCCTTAGGGATACTCTTTATCGTCGTGGGATTGACTCAGTTTTTCGACGCTGCCTCACATTCGACGAAGCTGAGAAAGCCTTAAATGACTGCCATTCTGGAGCCTGTGGTGGTCATATGTCTGGGTATTCTATTGCCCAAAGATCTTATGAGTAGGGTATTTTTTGCCTTCTTTATTTCACAATTGCATCATCGCCGTCCAAAAATGCCACGCTTGCTAGACCTATAATCATAAGATACAGTCACATCCCGCTCCTCTTCACCCTGTGGTCTCCGTTGTTCCTTTTGCAAAGTGGGGCATTGATTTCATGACATGTCACCCCCACTGAGCCAGGGGGAATGGATACATTATTGTAGCCTTAGATTATTTTACGAAATGGGTCGAGGCAATGCCGACATTTGAAAATACTGGAAAGATCGCAGCATTATTCATTTTCAATCACATCATAGCTCATTTTTGTGTTCCTCAGGCTATCGTCACCGATCACAGTAGACACTTTAGAAACTTCATGATGTCCAAACTCACCAAAAATTTGGGTCTTCGCCATGAAAAATCAACGCCCTATTACCCACAAGCCAACGGCCAAGTCGAAGTGATTAATAAAGTTCTCATAACTATGCTTCGACGAATGATAGGGATTCACAAAACAAGTTGGCACACAATGTTGTTTTCAACATTGTGGGCTTACCGGACATCTGTTAAGTCTGCTACTAGGTTTACACCTTTCTGGTTAGTCTATGGTCTAGAAGCCATCCTCCCGATTGAATGTGAGATACCCTCCTTAAAACTAGCCATTGAACTCCTACCAAACACTTCTGCTGAGGAAGAACGTCTGTTGTATCTCATGCGATTAGAAGAAACTTGACGCGATGCTACCCTAGTCATAGAAGCCCAGAAGAAATGTGTCAAGGCCCAATATAACAAACATGTCAAGCCTCGCATTTTCTCCGAAGGAGATCTGGTTCTCCTCTACGAACAAGATCGAGATATGCTAGGAGATGGAAAATTCGAAGCCATGTGGCAAGGTCCTTATATCGTTAAACAAGTTTTGGAGAAAGGAGCTTACGAGTTAGTAGATTACGACGGTATCACTTTGAATGAACCCAGAAATGGGTTGTACTTAAATAAGTACTATGCATAAGATCACCTGTGCACAAGTACTTGTATTTTATTGTATCATACTTCTTGTGTGTTACTGTAGTTTGTTTTTTCGTTATATGGTCTCTGCCCTTATGTGACGTTGTGTTTGATTTCCAGATGTCGGAGTCTTCGCTACCCACATTGGCTTCGCTGATGGCGCTAACCATAGTACTCAGAACCTTGCTTCTGCTGCATGGGAAATTTACGCTCCTACAAACGAACTTATCACTCTATGAGGTGTGTGCCTCGGCCGTGCGACCAACAATATTGCAGAGTATAGCGTCGTTATCGAATTGTTGATTGATGCTATCTCCCTCGGTATCCGTCGCTTGGTTGTGCGACTCGATTCGCAGCTCATAGTACTACAGTAAAGTAATGTCTATGCTATTCGAAGTCCTACTTTGTTACAAGTATATTTGTGAATTTGCCTCTTGGAACGTTATTTTTTTTTTAACAAAAACGGTTATAGTTTTTATTAGAGGGATGGCAGAGCCACAATTTCAGTTACAAAGTGTGATGCATCATTGTTTCAGCATAAGATCCATCGCTGTTTCAGCGTAATTTCCAACACTGAGTTTCAACATCTGTTCCAACGTTGTGTTTCAACATATTTAACATAACTGTGTTTCAGCATATGTGACAAAACTGTGTTTCAGCAAATGTAGAAAACTGTGTTTCAACAACTGTTCCAGCACTGTGTTTCAGCATAAGTAACAACACTTAATTTCAGCTGCTGCAACACCGTGTTTCAGCATAAGATCCATCACTTTCAGCACTGTGTTTCAGCTTCTGTGTCCCAGCATCTGTGTTCCAGCATCTGTGTTCCAGCATCTGTGTTTCAGCACTGTGTTTCAGCTTCTGTTCCAGCTGTCTTTCTCGAGCTTTTGCTGCCTTCTACATTCTTTTGCAAGCTGCTGCCCTTTTCAAGGAATACATTTTTTAACTGGGTCCCCACCATTTACACTGAGTTCTCCTTGAGGCAGAAGGCAACCTTCGTTGGCTAGTTTGTCTGCTTCTTTATTTGAATCTCTGAGAATATGGTAGCACTTGAAGAA
>ML827815.1:73620-85895 GCA_009831015.1 Picea engelmannii
TTCATTACTTACTATTGGGGGTGATTGGGCCTCCTCCTTTTAGAGACCTTATTCTTGTGTTTCTGCCAATTGACATTTCAATGGTGGGCTGACTTCCTTGGGTCTTTTGTCTTTCTGCCTCTTCCTCCCTTGCTTCTTTATGACATTTCCTCCCTGCTCTTTTGGCTGGCCTTTCTAGGATCTCGTCCTCCGAGGAGCTTGATGGATCTATTACTTTCTTTCTGGCTACGTTAGCATATCTTGGAGAGGGGACTACTTCCAGGGTTCCTTCCACTTGCCCAGGAACCCCTGTGTCTTTCCCATGTGGGGGGGGGCTTGAATGTGTCCTGCTGTCCATAATTTCTGGTTCTTCTGTGTCATTGTTGACCTTTTCTGTTTGAGGTTCTGCATGCGGTGGGGGGTTAGAGCTCCCTTCGATTTTCTCTGGCTCTATTTTCTCGGGGTTGCCGTTCTTGGTTTCTCCTTTGGATTTGGATTTTGCTGTCCCTATTTTCTGTACTGCAGTCCACTGATTTGCTTTCTCAATTTCGCTTTCTTCCACGTTCTTTTTCTTGCAGTGCCTTGAGAAGTGACCGTAACCATGGAAGTGTCGGCATTTGAAGGGCAGCTGCTCATAGTCGAGCTCCTGAATGTGCGTCCAGTCTGCGGCCATAAGCTTAATTGCCTCCGGTAATCCCACTTCCAGGTCAACCTCCACGCAGATCCGAGCGCATGAGTACTGATCTTTTCTTACTGCTTGGTCTATATACCTTTCGAGCGTGTTCCTGATTGCCAACAAAGATTTTTGGTTCCAGCAGTGTAAGGGGAGGTGAGGTAAACGGACCCACACTGGGACGGCCGAGGGCACATCCTGGGATGGGTCGAAGTCTGGGGTCCATTTGTTCAGGTATAACCCCTGAGGCCCCATGAAGTACGGCCCATTTCTGAATATGAGGTTTTTGTCTTCAGGATTGTCAAAGATGAATACAAAATATCCTTTCCCTACGAAGTGGCTCTTTATTCCTTCTGTTATGAGCGGATTCCAGTTCCTCTGTACCCATGCGTCTACGGATTTGGGGGAGGGCCAGAGGCCGTTAAATTGCCCAATAAGTCCCCTGTCTGCTAAGTTCACTGCCGATCTGCAAGTTTCTTCCAAAGGAAATTCAACACTGGGAATGTTGTCCAGTTTCTTCACGAATTTCTGCTGCACTGCTGACGGCGGTCTCTTAGAGGCTGCGGCGATCAGCTTCCTGAATGCTTCCAGTTATGGTAATGGGGGAGGGTTAGAGGTGGCACCCCCACCAGCGTCCATGGCTGGGGGTGCCCTAATCGTTGCAGATAACCCGAACTGGGACACGTCCTCGCGCCCCTGCGTGTCTGAGGATGCCCAGTCGTGACTTTATATGCCAGGGCCACCGAAAAAGGGAATGTGAACTTCAGACCTTCAAAACGGGGCCGCTCTAATCCGGGGAATCAATGCTGTCAGTGAGCGACCTGGAGTAGGAGGTGGAGGAGTCGACCAAGCTAAGCCTGGCTGCTGAGACGGCCGAGGCTGCCTGTGCGCGCGACTAGGGTTCCAAGTTCCCTAGCTCGGGCCATCCTTTCGTTTAGGATTGTTTCTTGGAACGTTATTTTGATTATATTGAGTATCAACATATTCCTAGATGTCTAAATACATTAACTGATGCATTAGATAACTATGTATTAGACAAACATTTGGGTCATTTATAAATCAATCACATCACAAGTATCACACAACACAATATAAGCTGGTAGAAGCCGTATGTATATATAACGATCAAAAAGATTTTTACAAAAGATTTCTATCCAAGGACCAAAATTTCAAAATCTGAAGCTCATAGCTTCTACAAAGTGATGTCATGGATGACGTTCATGGTAACACACAACTGCCCGGGCAACCCTACGAAGCAGTTGGCCAACAGACTCTGACACCCCCACCATATGACGTTGATAACGTCGCAGAACCTCTACAAGAGACATGTCTAGAATGTCTGCAGTTAAACCCTCTAAGTTTTGTTCCATTGCCTCATAATCTTCAGCGTCACATCGTGGCACTGGAGCCACCTCTCCTCGTCACTGAATAGGAGAAGTACCCGGAGGTCAATAAGGCCCCACGTCTGTGTCATCAAAAAATAATTTTTGTAATTAGACCTTGGACGAACATAAAAACATTTGCATATGATAAAATTCACTAAAACATTTAAAAAGTAAAAAATGTGTGCTTCTTACCGAGATCTCCCCACTGAGCGCCCTCGGGCAGGGCCAAGTCTGGATCTCCTCGAAAGTCCAACCTGGCATAGGCATAATCATCGACCATCATCATCCGTGGTCACAACTAGTCAAAGAAGGAATCATTGTATTTGATGATTGGTCCAGCTACATGTCGGGCCATGAGCTTACACCACCTCAACATCCTTGCATCCTCTGGAGCCGGTAAACCCCACTCAACCTGCAATCTCAGCAAGGGAACCCTCTCAAGAAAGAAGGACACCAACAATGACTCATACTCGAATTGCTTTAGGTCGCCTCTCCTGCATTTGGTCAATTGCCTCTTCATGCTACGAAGCACAATGTCTGCCCAGTTAAAAACATGAGGCTCAATACACTCTATAGCGTACTGAAAGTAGCTCTGGAGATCCATGTGTGGAGCAGTGCTCCCAGCCATACGAGCAATGGTGAACAAAATAGTGCGAAGGGTCAAATCCCAGACCCCCCAAATGACCACTTTCCCTTTGCTTCTTTCCACCTCTGGAACATAGTACAAATGACAGTATTCACTCATAGGCAACCCACCACCTTGGCTACTAGTAAAGCTAGCGTGGTACCCACGCCGTGACAGTCCTGTCAGGAAATAAATGTCCTCGATATCCAAGGACAATGTGTGGACCCCTACGTGGAATACTTGTTGGTCCACATCCCACATATGAACGAGGTACTCCAACAACCTGACTTGGGCCCTCATACCCGGGATCCGAAAGAATTTCAGGAGACCACAGTCTCGCAAAGTGGCAACGGTGCCCGAGTTATTCCCGGAAATAGCATCATATTCTTCATGCTCTCTTTCATGCCATTCCAGAACCATGGTGATAGCCAAATTCCTGCATAAGAAACATAAGAAGAAGGTCAACAACTCTCTTCAAGACTTGGTACTTTTTTCATTGGGCAAACATTAAACAAAATTTTCACTTTGCGGTTCTTGCAGGTGCCCCTTTGGCACAGTGCGAGATTCTCGCAGGTGACTTTGGGGCCACCTGCGAGAATGATGCATTCTCACAGGTCCCGTGTGGCTAGCCTGCGAGAATGCCTAAGCGCAACTTTGAGCCCTAAAACAAGCTCAAAAACTTGAAATTTACCAACGAAATTTAAAAATTGAACCATGAAAAGATAAAATACAAGGAGCTTATCTCACTTGCCAGAGACGGTTTGCTAAATGGTTGCTCGTATCTTCCAAATTCAAGGGCAAAAGAGAGGTTTTGGGCTAAAAACTTGGCAAAGTTACAATGACTGTGGTAAAAGAACTTTTACCCACTTATATTTACTTTTTTACCATTTTTATTGGTTTTTATAATTGTTTTACTTATTAAACCTAATTCCTAATACCCCTATGAGTGAAACTTTTTGCAAACATGATGACTTCGACGTCCATACGCAGGGATACATATATTTTTATCTTTTTCATCGCATGTTTAAGTTGTTTTTTATGGTTTTTGCACAAAATGCCGAGCTTGGTCTTTGTCCTTTCTCACGCTCGAAAATACATGAGAATGTGTTTGAGCACATTTTTATCACTTTTTCGGGCTCAACAATGTTATACGAAAAGGGAACCCCTTGGAGTCCTCTTTAAGCTCTTTTTAGACTCTTTAAACATGAAAAGATTGTCGAGCGAACTTGCTATTTTCACGCTCGTTAAAGTATTTGAGGAAAGCGTCTGTTGAGCGATAATTTATCTCTTTTTTAGTCTCATCGGACTATTTTATGAAAAAGGAACTGAGAGAGTTCTCTTTTGAGTGTTTTTCTAGACTCTATAATCATGAAAAACCTTCGAGTTTTCTATATTTGGACTCGTTAAACAAACATCGAAATACCCGTAATGGGACCGAACCACTCCTTCCTAGGGTTCGTTAAACATACTCCGAAGGATGAGCTTACATCGACAAGCATATGTTATCCTCCTCAAGCTTGCGTAAAAATAAAGAAGTACTCACCAGAAATGGTGGGGGAAAATTTTGGGAAAGGGATATGTTTTCGTATTCATATTATTGGCAGTAAGTGTCGCTCTTGAACATGACACCCCCCCTATTCATTATCTGAAGCCGGTTTGGGAAATCCATTTGTCTCTCATTCGACTTGCTACAAGGTCATATCTTGAGTCATCTTTGAGTCAGTGCTACCAAATCATTGGTCGTGCCATTCATATGTTCAAGAGAAGTTCATCCGAAATTGAGTCGGTCATTTGCAGTTGTCCATTCTCTCGGTGTCGACCTTCCCTGTGTCCAGTCCAACTTACATCATACTCTATTTCACCTTCAAAATATGTTACTCATTTCGTGTCATTGATGGGGGATACATCAAGGCCCTCCTGTGACGAGTTTTGTTCCGTCGACTCCAACTCATTATCCGGAAACAAGACTTAGAAATTATTTGGTACGTTGGAACTTGCATGCCTCAATGGCAGGTTTCCTTGCTTTCGACAGTGGGTTTTCATCATTGACCCCTGATCGGGAGATTCTGTCTAATGTTCAACCTCAATTCATTTATTCACATTCAGTGGATTGTACTAGCGTACCTTGGGATTCATTGACATTAATGATGATTTCCCTCGCATTTGTTAACGGTTTCATCAATGATCGGTAATCAAGTGGTTTCTACCATGTTCGACTTCAGCACATGTAATCACATGGTTAGATTCGTACTTTCAGGTGACGAGATTGAAGACCCTAGATCTCATCTCTTTGATCCAGTTTGCGATGGAATATGTATAATTTGCTGACACATAGATCCACTTTGTATGTCTCGTGTCTATGTCATCTTAATTTGAATCTTCTTGCATGGATCCACAGTGTATTCTTGGTGGCTATGCAATATTTTGATAGCATGGATCCATGGTGTATGATTGGTGGCCATGAGCTATGTTTATGATGTCATATGTCCATGATCTAAGTATGGGAATGCCTACCTTAGAACTAGTATGATATTCTACAGATGCTTGATTGTTTGCATGTACTTGATTAGGTGCGCTCCTGGTTTCCGACGCACACACGCAGTTTACAAAGTATTTAGGCTGTCACTAATTCCAGCCTCATACTTTGGGGGGCATTTTGTTACACATGATTTTGGTCATCTTGGTGATGTATTAACAAGGGTGTACTCAGGCTCCCAACAAGAACTCTCTCCTGAGAAAAGTGGCATTTATCTCCTTCCAGAAAACATATTTTCAAAGTGAGTTCGCAAGCTACTTGTAGCCTAGGGGGCGAGAATGATCCATTATCGCAGGCCACCTCCATCTAGGGTGCGAAATTCTCGCATTGTGCTGTATACATAGGGTGCGAACTTGTTTTTGAACTTGGAAAAGAGAAGAAGTCTCGAGGGTTCTACAAGGGAATCTTCTAGAAAATGGGTTGGCATTCATATGGTTATCATTTTACTGGCATCCCTGATTTGGTGGGATCATTCTCATCCATGTAACCATCTAACCCTCTCCTATATATTGAAAGGATTCTCATGGAAAAGGTTAAGCAAGATTAATTGAAGAATTGGTGAAGGAATTATGGGAAGAACCCAGCTTGAACAGAAGCTTGGAGACTCTAGTAGGTCTATCAAGAGGAACTGGATCTTCTTCATGACAAGATAGAGAAAGTGTGTGTGTTGGAACCAAGAGTCATCAAAAGGAAGATTGCGACATCAAGGCGATCAGGTTGTATCTTCTACTTTCGATTAATATGATACAATGACATGTACTTTTCCCATAAAGTCATTCTTACTTTATTGTGTAATTCCTTGATCATATGCATAAGTTAACATTGAATACGTTTTGCTATCTTCACTTTGGTTGGTTTGTGTTGTCTTGGTCTTGACCTCACGAGAGCGTCGGAGCGAAGCGGGAGCAACATAGACCTAAGGAAGCGATACAAAGGTATGTCACTTGTTCCTCCTTACTAGCTAATTCAATGGTCGTAACTTAGGGAAAGAGTCATGTCCTATCCTATTTTGTTCTAGATCCAGGTGGATCTAGGGAGATATGTTAGTGTCTGCACCTATCGATTAGTCCGATAACACCCACAGACTTAAAGAACGTGCAATAATTTTTTTGGGTGTCTGAAGATACTTTTGCATGTAATAGCACTCACCAGGGCGATGTTTATTTCGGCATACCTCGCACCAGGGTAAGGTGACTTGCTTCAAAGGGATCAGAGCTCCATAGGCCAAGTATTCATGTAATAGTGGACATTGTTCCTTATCATGGCCTTCCAATCACCATCTGACACACCAAATGTCTTGTCGTTTGTATTTTCCCTTGTCTTTCTTCATATCTTCGACATGTAGAGACAAACTAGTTAGCTGGCTCAAGATTTGACTCATACCTGAGCTGGATTCTCCCATAGGGGTTGATTCTAACTTCATGGTGATTTCCAGCGCCTCAACCTGCAAAGAAATATTCTATTGCATAAGAGGAACTCTAATGTGTGGTAATAGAGAAAAGATGAACCATTCTATGTTCTGTTCATCTAGAATCTGAAAATCCAACCGACCTGTTAAGGTCTTGAACCTCTAATCGAATTCCCAAACAAGTTCAGCTACTTTCTTCTTGATCTCTTTCAGTTTCATAATACATTGGGACTCCGACTTGGGCTTCTTGAACTCTACAATCAAGGCATTCTTAATCTCATTCAACGGCTTAGGCTATGCAAGTCCTTGGACAAGCTTCATGTACCAACTCAGTGCATAATCTCTTAGGGTAGTGCTGAACTGAGCTCTTTTGACAGCTTCATCGGTGACATTATTAATGTTCCATACAGCTTCGCATAGGAACCAATGTTGATCAGGGTATTCAGATCCATCTCCCCTAAATATAGGGATCCTCATCTCATCTGCCATAAATATTCCCAGGTTTCTTGTCTGAGTATAGGCTGAACAACTAGTAATAGTACTCTAAGGGATCTGGCGACTCTGACTATTTTGATTGCTTAGTGCTGCTGAAACAATAGGGGAAGTGATAATACTTACTTCGATAGTCTGTGCAATTCCTGAAGTTTCTGGCTCTTCCTGACGAGGTTCTTCAGCTTCATGTTCCTCTGCCCTAGCGGGTTCTAAATGCTCTTCGTCCATTAGATCTTCCTCTTCTCCACTGTAGAAACCCTCGTCCCCATAGTTATGCTTAAACAGGTTCACAAGATGAACTTCTCTAAATGCTCTCCCACTGAGCATATGTCCATCTTCTGTGTCGCTGTCGCTGTCTGAATTCTTGAACATTAGCTTTTTCAAATCCTACCAATCTACTGTATCTTCATGATGTTCTTCTCATGCAATAGAATCTTGATCCTCAACTTCATAAAATGTAAAAATTTTCCTCTTGGTCCTTTGAAGAAATATCTCTCGGCTTGGTTATATGACTCTACTATGTCGACAACAAACTCGCTGATATACCCTCCAATGGTACTATCAAACCAATGATCCGATGCTCTTGATACGACGTTATCAACTCTCTTGACCTTCTTGATCAACGCCGACATCCAAACCACAACTGGTCTAGATATGATCTTGAATTGGGTATCTTCTAACCTAGCTAAACACCCGTATAACTCCTGATGGATTCCTCCAAAGGATTTTTTTTGTATATCAGTAAAGATATATTTCTCCGACCAATCCTCTGTACGAAGATTAGGGTTCTTGTTCTGGGCTTCAGCGAAGTCCTTTTCTTGATCTTCTATCCACTTCTGAATCTCTGTCTTTGATGGAAACCACCTTGACATTCCCTCAAGAAGATTCTGGTCCCGACAACAGAACCATTTGTTGGCACAGGGGTAGACCCAGGGTTCAGCTCCAAGAGCACACCAACAAGCCCTAACTACTGGCCCATTCAGAAAAACCTACGAGGCAGATGAAGTCTCACCCGAAGTAGCTATGAGAGGGTTGCAGGACAGATATGTCTACAACCAGAAGGAATGCAAAGTGGATTCAAAGCAACCAACATACAACAATCTAATATTCTTTATCTCTTTACAACCTACTGTGCAAGTTATATATCCGATCTAACACATTATCATCATAGCAACATATCGAATGACAAAGAATGGAGTATCAATTACACACGACACAAAATATACGTGGTTCACCCTCTCTCTAGGGCCACGTCCACATAACTGTGCTTTATGATATATTAAGATGAAAGCATACATTTCTGATTTGCGCTCTTAGCTAGCAGATCTTCGCTTCTTCTCTCTTCCTCCCTTCCTACGCACCCAACTGCAGGACTGATCTTCACACCTAGCTGAAGATCTTACAATACCAGAAGGCTCTCACACTTAGCACTTCTCTCTCTCATACAACAATAATCACTCGCATCAATACAAAAATAGAACCCACAATACCACAATAACAACTTGATACCAACCCATCCCATGCCCTTTAGACCTCTATTTATACATTACAATAGCTCACCGACTTCCTTAGGCCGAGATCTAAGTGTCAAAACCCTATATACCAAAGCCCTAGTGTCTAAAACCCTAGGTCAACTTGACCCGCGTTTTCAGGGCTTCGACAACCTGTATTTTTCTTCCTTCTCATGCGGTGCTCCCAAGCATATAATGGTGGCTTTTTCCTCTTGTTGAGTTGTCCACGATCCCTCTTCCTTGTTGATATGTCATCCTTGATCTCCTCATCCAATGAATTGATTTCTCGGACTTCGCTCTATATTTTCTGCTCTTTTTCTCACTTCGACCCAGTAACAGTCACTGTGTCTTCCACGCAGTTCGCCTTTTTCCTTTCCTTCCTTTATCTTCTCCAACTTCCATACCCAAGGGCCAACAATGTTTCTTATCATACTACCTTAACTTTGCAAAGATCTAGCATTGTACAGATCTAGAAAATTTGCACTAAAATGAATTTGAAGGACAAATTCATAATTCATAGTCTTAATTATGCTTTATATGTACAATAAATATGACATTATTCATTTGGCATAGCAATAAATACATTCTCGAAGAAGCAATTAATATATGTTTCTACCGAGTAAGAAATATTAAATGTCATAGAGCCTCCAACTGGACAATGGTATCCGCCTATGCCCACACCCGATTTCACGATTACACTGTATCGACCTATCGCCCCCCTACCACATTGTTTATGTATTTGCAACACAACTCGACATACCGACAACCAATACATGCACCTAATGTTCTCCCATGCCAAACTGTAAGGGTATCACCTAACGTTCTCCCACGCCAAATTGTAAGGCACTATCCATACCACAACATATGTTCCACAATAAATATTAAGCAAAGGTCTTAATGCACTCCACCGTCAACTTTGAAATAAGAAGTGAAAGTTGAAAGCCAATGATATCGAAGAAAATAACGGTTTTATTTATTTATTTTTATTCAAAAAAAATATTATTGACAGTTTACTATATTAGACATTGGAAAAAAAAAGTAATTTAAAGTCAACGCAAAAACTAGTAGCCATTCGACGCAAAATCGAATGCTCTAGTTCCCCCGACAAAGACTAATAAGGATAACAATTAATAATATTTATTCTCTTATCAATTAACAATTAAATTATAATAAATTTTACCACATTTTACTACATACATAGCATTGTATAAATTATTTATTTTGACGTTAACATGGAATCACTACATACTTCCATAATATTATATTTTTTCCCACTTTTTTAACATAAATATATACTTAGTATTTTTTTTCCACTTTCTTAAATTTATAAAAAAAATAAACTTTCTTAACATTAAAATGTCTATAAAATTTGTAAATGATATTATATGTTTTTTTCCTATCTACTTAAATTTATTACGGTATGAAAGCACTACATACTTACATGATATTGCTTTTTTCCACTTTTCTAAATTTGTCAATAAAATTTGCACAACTTCTTATATAGCATTATATTTTTTTTCATATATACTTAAATATATTCATGATATGAAATCATTGCATACTTACATAACATTATTTTTTAAGCATTGTATATATTTTATTCTTTTTCCTATATACTTAAATGTATTGATGGCAAATAACGATTCAATACTTACATAACATTATAATTTTTTTCCCACTTTCCCAAGTGTATTAATAAAATTTACACAACTAACATCCCAATGTATAAATTACCTATTTTGATGTTGACATAATTTCAATAGATGTTTTCCCCATTTTCCCGTATGTTAATAAAATTTACACAACTAACATCCCAATGTATAAATTACCTACTTTGGTGTTGACATAAGTTCAATAGATATTTACATGTCATTTCATTTTTTTTCTCCGTTTCTTGTAAATAAAATTTTAACTACTTAAATGATATTATTTTTTTTTATTATTTCCTTTACTTAAATGTGTTAATAATATGCTATTATTTCCTTTGTTTAAATTGGTTAATACTATGTTCTTTTTAATAATTTATACTCAATCTCTATTTTATAGATATAGATAAATTTAAAATAAAAATAAAAATGTACTTATAAAATTAATATTCACTTTTAATTATTTTATAAAGAAATCATTTATGTCCACTTGATTTTTTTTATTTGAATCCGGAGGGAATCCCTCATCTTGGGTTCATGAAACTATTATATAAGTAACTCTACCTCATTCATTTTAGAGATTAAATATTCTCGTTCATGAAACTATTATATAAGTAACTTTACCTCATTCATTTTAGAGATTAAATATTCTCGTTTGTATATGCGTTTCATAATATTTTTATATTTTAAATTGTTTTTAAGATGGATAAGTAACTCTACCTCATTCATTTTAAAGATTAAATATTTTGTTTTGTATATGTATTTCATAATATTTGTATATTTTATTTATTTTTATATTTTAAATTGTCTTTAAGAATCCATTTTAGAGATTAAATATTCTCTTTTGTATATGTGTTTCATAATATTTTTATATTTTAAATTGTTTTTAAGAATCCATTTTAGAGATTAAATATTTTGTAGGGTTTTATAACAATTTCTCTTATAAATTAAGAGATAAACCTAAATACTTTAATGGTATTTATGAACATTATAAATTTCAAATACAAGTTTTTATTTTTATTTATTTATTGCTTTCTTAGCTTAATAACCATAAATACTTTAATGGTATTTATGAACATTATAAATTTCAATTATAAGTTTTTATTTTTATTTATTTATTGTTTTCCTAGCTTATTAATAGTTTATTAAACATAATTTCCTAGATGGGGTGAGAGCACAACAAGAATTCAGGTGTCGGTTGGACACTATCATATAGGAGCACTTCCATGTCAAGAGTGTTGCATGTGATTGTTCTATCATTTTGTTGGATTACTGAGAGGAGGGGGTGAATCAGTAATAGAGCAATTTGATCATTTTTAACCATATAATCCAAGTGTTATATCAATGTAGCATTATCATCCAATAATTGCAGAGTAAATAAGCAATGAACAAATGAACAATCATACACATACACAATACACTACTATTTTACGTGGAAACCCAAAGCAAGATAAAACCAGAAAATGATTTTTCTTATATGTCTTGAAGAATTACATTCATTGGAAGCACTAACTTCCTTTGTTTTCCAGCTGCAACTGGAAGGAGGCTCCAACCCCCTATTTTCTCAGGCTACAAGCTAAGGGAAGCTCCAACTCCCCAATTCTCTAGCTACAACCAAAAAGAGGCTACAACCCCCTATGTTCTCTGGCTACAACCACCTGTGCTTGCCTCGTCCAACCTCCCTGAAGTGGAAGTAGAATGATGGAACCATTATCACACTATCACTGTGAGATATACCATCGTAAACTTGTACCAATAAACCTGAACCATGCATCAACCATGCATCAACCTATACCTCAACCTGTACCATTAACAAGAGAATCAACCATGCACCAACGTGTACCAAACAACCTGTAATCAACCTGTACCATAAACAAGTGCATCCAACCATGTACCAAGTATGTACCAATAATGTGTCAACTACTCATCAACTATGACTCATGAATATGTACCAACATCATCAACTATACATCTCATGTATGTGCCAACTCATCAACTACTTGTCTCAACCATGTACCCA
>ML827816.1:19354-29801 GCA_009831015.1 Picea engelmannii
ATTCTCCTGAAATATTCCGGCCACCTTCCACCCCAGTTGAGAGCTATTGTACATTTCAACACAAAGTGACTCCAGATCGCCCTGCCAGCAATACCCCAAGACCACCACCTTGTAGGCATTATTGTCATTGACCACCAGGCATTTGTGGGTGCCGCTCCATAGTTTTGACGTGCGGGGAAGTTGGAGGGAAGTTCGTGTATAGGGGTTGCAGAGAGCCATGGGTCTGGTGTGATCGAGGAGACACCAGTCTGTTAGATTCATAACGAAGAAAATAACAGAAATATAAAGCAAATAATAGAAGCAAAATCATGATGAACGTAAATAACTAAACAATGGCAGAAAATGCATACTCTATTCATCAATGCTTCAGTAAATGATCATGTACATAGATGTACATATATAATACAAAAGACCATAACTGTCATGTAACTGTATAACAGTTAGGTTAACTTAACTAACCAACTAACTTATGATTAGTGTTTTAACATCCCCTTTAATCATAAGTTCGTTCTTGCCTGAAAAACTGTCACTACTTGACAATCACATGTGTCAAGCGAATATTCAGAGGGCTGGCTGAAGATGCCCTCTGAACTCTGAAAAAAAATAGCAGAAGTTGATGTGTTCTACTAAATTGGTGGTTTAAGGTTGACCACAAACTCATCTAGTGGTTTCAGGATGACCACAAACCAATCTGGTGGTTTGGGACTTGCCTGAAAAACTGTCACTACTTGACAATCACATGTGTCAAGCGAATATTCAGAGGGCTGGCTGAAGATGCCCTCTGAACTCTGAAAAAAAATAGCAGAAGCTGATGTCTTCTACTAAATGGCATGGTTTTAAGTTGACCATAAACTAACAAGAGCTCAAGGCTCAAAAATATGAAAATATAACAAGCAGAAATTCATGTCTTCTGCTCAATTGGTGGTTTTAAGATGACCACAAACCATATCAAAAACAATATCATTTGTTCGTAGGCTCTAAATCAAACTTGGAACCTGACTCAAAATCAAACTTGGAACCTGAGGTGGTTTTAAGATGACCACAAACCATATCAAAAACAATATCATTTGTTCGCAGGCTCTAAATCAAACTTGGAACCTGACTCAAAATCAAACTTGGAACCTGAGGTGGTTTTAAGATGACCACAAACCATATCAAAAACAATATCATTTGTTCACAGGCTCTAAATCAAACTTGGAACCTGACTCAAAATCAAACTTGGAACCTGACTCAACTAGATTTCCCCCCTATCAGGGACAAATGGTTCCAATTCCCTTGACCGTCATTCGCAAGTATGGCCAAGAAGAGATCCAACACATCAAACTGTCTTCCGACAGAGTCTAAAGACTCGATCTTCAACTCAGAAGACTACATCAACTGGGCCCCGATCATACCCTAAATCAACAAATCTTGAAAAACATTCATGTCCATCAACTGTAGAAATATCTCCAATCAAGTATGATTGTACTTGTGTATAAATCCGATGATAAGACTGCTCCAATAAATTGGCTTCCAAACGCCAACGCCAATTCCCTAACCATCCAAAATGAAGTTGTTTCCTCTTGCGCTTTTGGCACCTTACTGAGGGATGATTTGTCTTCCCACAAAATTTGCATGGGTGAAGATCAAAACAATTTGACTTATCATGACCAAACCGGTGACAGTGTTTGCACTGTATGGGTTCTTTATCCGACCGATTAGCAACATCATCATCAACTATATCCTGTACCTGTTCCTTACCAATATCTGCAAGCTCTATCGTCTTATCATCATTCAAAAAGCCTCCACTAACAAAGCAAACAGGTTCACAATAATTAGGAAAATGAAAAAGGTTGTCATCATCCTGTACATATCCTAGTCCATATCGATTTCGTTTAAATCGTAATTCTTCCCATGGTCGAACAATACATTTATCCGCAACTTTTTCTGACATAAGGACTTCATCTAACTGATCTTCATGTTTATGACTTTCATTACTAGTCAACTGAGTGTCTTCATTCTCATCTTTGATGTCATTTTGTTTGTTACAATCACATTGTTGGTGTCGAAGCAAACTTAACTCATCAGACAACAACTTGTTTTGATGTTTGAACATATCAATCTTCTTGTGCGTTACTTGTAAACAAGTAATCATTGTACTGAGAGTGCGCTTGTTTATTGCAATTGTAGATTCTGTAGTTGAGTTAATTAATGTGCACAATATTGTAAATAGTTCTTCATTTCTTGCCATTATGCACAATATGGAAGAGAGATGCTTGTATGTTGATGCCACAAAATTCAATTTTGTATCCTGCTGGAGTGATGCATAAATGTGCCAAAAACTACAGGATAACACTTAGACGCACACAAAGATCCTAAGATAGAAAACACTTAGACGCACACAAAGATCCTAAGATAGACCCCCTTATTCAATTTCGAGTGGGTCTACAAATAACACCAAATACAATTTGTTGAACCCCTTCTAACACCTTTACAACCACCTTATAACTTCATTATAACTTCCAAAAAACTTCTTATAACACCTTTACAAAAAGTCTTTATAACTGCAATTACAAACAATTTTGCATTTTCAAGCATTCTTATAACTGCTTATGTTGAATTTTCCTTTTTGCTTGCTTTCTTTATCATAGGGTTTGGTAAAATTTACCATGAAACATCATCACCCGGTATTGAAAATATACCTCATAAAGATTAACTTTAAAATTAATTCCCAAGCTCAAGATTAACTTTAAAATTTATTCCAAGCTCTCTCACTTGGAATTTGATGTGACTTTATAACCAGTCTTTCCCAATTTTACTTTCTTGGAAGCTTGTCTTTTGTAATCAAATTTAAATATTAAAAAAAAAAAAAAAAACTCACTTTAATACCTCAAATTCATGCCCGTGTCTTTCCAATCGTTCAATACTCCACCGTGTCTTTCATTTCCAATCGTTCAATACTCCACCAGCATTGGACTGGAAATGGTTGTACTCGTCACACATTTTTCTTCTTTATTTTAAATCGCCAACAACCAACCACACAACACAAAACGACCAAATTCAAGAACACGACTACAATTTTAGTTTTCGTATGTTTCTGCGGGCTGACAAATATTTTTCATGCAGATGAGGTCGAATACATTTCTCCCAACAAATATATTGCTCCCAAAGATAACGATGGTCTTTAAAAACGAAATATAAACCATGTGGCTTATCAATCAACATGCCCAGGTCGCAGATCTAATGTATATTGGCTTATCAATCAACACGCCCAGGTCACGGGTTCGAAACTCGACAGTCATGCAGGCCGCCCAATGTGCAGTGACTTCGTACTCCTTTACTCCTTCGAAGTTACCGTGGGTCTATAATGGTGGTGGGTCTTCTCGGCTCTCCTTCTGCGGCGTGTGCAAGGAAATCTTTGGAGTACCTTTATCCACTGGCGATTTTTATTCTTCCATTGAAATGAACTTCTTGTTCTCCATTGTTAAACTTCTTGTATAGTGAAGGCTAATGGTCGGGTGTTCTTAAACAATCAACATTACACCAAAACCTGCAAGTTATTTGGATGGCAACGATTCTCTTGCTTCATCAGTTCACCAGACTTGTGAGCGTGCCCCAAGGTGACCACTTCTTTCAAATTGTATTCGCTCCAGATAGAAAACGCAGGAGTGCGAGAAATCTTCTTCTTCATGTTAATTGTTGGCATCCTCCTCACAGTGGAAGAAAATGTTCTCCTCACGCAGGTTGTTGCTTCTTTGTTCACTACTGCAATTTCAATAAGACCAAAGAGAAACTAATAAATTATGAATTCTCAAGCCATTATATCATAAACCTGCTCTCATACCACTGTTAGATTCATAATGAAGAAAATAGCAGAAATATAAAGCAAATAATAGAAGCAATCAAGAAATCATGATGAACGTAAATAACTAAACAATGGCAGAAAAGAAATACTCTATTCATCAATGCTTCTGTAAATGATCATGTACATAGATGTACATATATAATACAAAAGATAGATGTACATATATAATACAAAAGACCATAACTGTCATGTAACTATATAACCGTTAGGTTAACTTAACTAACCAACTAACTTATGATTAGTGTTTTAACATAGTCTAGCAACATAAGGCCTGCAGCTGATTCTCTCCAATTGACATGGATAGTTCCTTGCTTCTCCATGAAAGAAAGGAAGAAGCAGGTGTTCCAGGTCCGTGTGCAGAAGCAGAAAGCTATACAAGGTATATTTCCCGTACAATCCCACAGCACCAGCCATGGATGCTTTTTCATAGCCGCCTCTGCCCATATACTTTTTTGGAAGTTTATTGATCAGAGACGAGCGTTCCAATGCTTACAAACACTGCGACATTTATACACGTAGTTCACTGTCAGCCGCGTCAATATCTCTGTTTCCAAATGTTCAGGTAATTTCTTCCAACACATAGCAGGAGTTGGAGCTGAAGCAATAACTGAGCACTCGGTGTCATCTGCCACCTCCTTTTCCGTTCTCCGGTATCTCTTCGCTACCATTTTCAACTAGATCCAGACAGACCAGGAATGGATGGTACAATTGTGTATCTATTGAGAGCTAGGTCAATTAAATACCAATTCGATGATACAACTGGGTATTTCAGAGTTAGGTCAATGAAATACCAAATATAAAATAAATATCTCTATTAGCTCATTTAGGGAGGAGTACATCTGTGTATTTCTGGAGTTAAGTCAATTAAATAGCAAATATAATCTAAATATTTGAATTAGCTTATTTAGCGACTAGTGGTACCTTAAGTTTTAAGCTCAATTAAATACCAAATATAAACTAAATATTTAGATTAGCTCATTTAGGTACTGGTACAACTGTGTATCTCTTTAGAGTTAATTCAATTAAATACCAAATATAAAGTAAATATGAAAGACATACAAGGAATGGAGGGTACAATTGTGTATCTCTTGAGAGCTAGGTCAATAAAATATCAATTAATTGGATGGTACAATTCGATATATTAAATTTTTCATTTCACCTCTGGAAATTTGATTTATCTCTACTCATAATAGAACTAGGGTTAAGATGGATCTATGCTAGTTTAATACATTAGTCTTCAAGTATTATAAAATATATTAATATATTTTATAATATAGTACATATCCCTAACAACTACATTGTTTCCATGATTTATTAATTGAAACTAAGACAAATGGGAAAAATGACAATTTATTAATTTTTTTAATATTTATATTATAAAATATATTAATATACATTAAATTTAAATATTTCATTTTTCAAATATATAAAAAATGTAGTTATACACTAAACTAAAGTAATTATATATATATATATATATATATATATATATATATATATATATAATATGGAGTCCACATATTTTTTTATTATTTATTTTTTATTATTATTTTAATGTGTTACATTACATGAATATCTCCCTATCTCCCCATACTAAGTTGTAGAGCTCTTCTCGAGACAATAATTTCCATCTGAAACAGGTGTTTGTCCACTTATTATTATCTTGCTCCATAAACTTAATTCAGTGGGTTTATTTTTTGTGAGGTGAAGTTTCTCCCTGATAGTATCTACCCTTAGATAAAAGGAACCTACTTTGATACCAATTGTTAGACAACTAAGAGGGGGAGGGGGTGAATCAGTTGTTACTGTGCATAAAAAATTATACCCATTTTAAAATCATTACATAACACTTAATGATCATCAAAATAATTCAAGGAAGTAAGAAATAGAGTATTCAACATCAATCACACACATGAAGTATACAGAGACAGATATTCCTGAGGAAACCCATAAAGGGAAAAAACCTCTTCTTCTTAATATGATAAGTAGTTTTTATTTTCTGTACATTATCATTCTTATGAGAACCCACTCTTTGTAAGGCTACCATCTCTATTTTACAAGATGAAACTTGTTGAGAGCACCAACTCTCTAGTTTCTCTAGCACCCACTAGAAGGAAGCACCAACTCCCTGACTCTTCCAGCACCAACTAGATGGAAGCACCAACTTCCAGTCACACAGGCACCAA
Source organism: Picea engelmannii (assembly GCA_009831015.1). Classification (NCBI taxonomy): domain Eukaryota; kingdom Viridiplantae; phylum Streptophyta; class Pinopsida; order Pinales; family Pinaceae; genus Picea; species Picea engelmannii. The sequence continues at coordinate 25,385 of ML827816.1, forward strand.
CCTGTATAACAAAGAACAATGGTTCTTCCTTGCACCACCCTACCACCCTGGTTTTTCTGGATGCAACCAGATGGAAGCTACAACTTCCTGTGTTCAAGAACCCACTTGGAACTCTGAGGAAAACAATCCTCCCTAGCACCACCCTACCACCCTGAGATATAAATCTTTGCTTGCTGAAATTTATTACAGTGATACAAAATTTATCAATGACTTACCAGTCTCATCATTGTTATGCTACACTACTCTGCTATGCTTGCATCAGTGTCTTTATGCTCGCATCTTCTTGCACTTTATGCTCTATGCGCCATATTTGTTCTATTCGCTATGCCTCCCCTATGCACTTTATCACTCTCTTCATGTTGTATTCTTCATTAAATACAGTTCAATTTGTTTTACAAAGAAACAACAACCTTCCTCTGTCTCGACATATTTCTTTTACTCATGTTCTCATCATCCATTACATTCTACATATCCAACGCTCAATGTCGGTAATCTCAGAACGCTCAAGAGCCATGATTCCAATGCTTTGGAACAATGATTCAACCGCTCAGGAATGATGATTCAGTTAGTGTAATTGAATCGTAACTGATCAAGAAATCACGAGATGAAACAACAACCCTTCGATCAGATTCAGTTTGATCAACGCCGTTGGATTATGCACGTAGAGGATTTTTGATCCATAGTTCCTCGTGAACTTTATTTAAATATCTTATATCACATGACCAACAGTGGTGACCAGATTCTAGGCTTAACAAGTGCTTGAGCACTTATCAATTCAATGGTCACGATTCAATCTTCCAATAAGATGGACGGCTGACAGAACTTCTCCCTTTGGAACTTTGGGTTTTCAACTTTTCAAACCTTCGAATCAGATCGAACGGTTTATTTCACAGAAACAAATCAATGGTCAGATTTGATCCTTACACTCATCCTTTCATTGTTCAATATGACGTCTAGGACTTAATCAAACATTGAGATGGACAACTATCGAAACTTCACCCTTCGGAACTTCAGGATTTCAACTTTTCAAACTTACACTATCCTTCCATTGTACTATGATCAACAGTTCAGAATACACCCGAAGTGATATTTCAGATCGGATGACTCATGTCCTTGCTGACGTGGTCTGCAGACATGATCTGCCACACATCCTTTCTTACGTGGTCTACCACATATCCTTGCTGACGTGGTTTACTGACGTGATCTCCCATATGTCCTTTGCTGATGTGGTCTGCCACATGTTCTTGCAAACAAGGTTTGCTGATGTAATATGTTGACATAGATCTCCTGATATAAAGGTCATCGTATGTTCCTTAGATCCGATGGTCCTTATTCATTTCGGATTTCCGTCTCTCCTGGCTTCGGGGTTTTCAAATCTCAAACTGAAAAATCGGAAGTGAGATTTTTTCCAGAGCTTAACCTCCTCGCATATTTATACTCGAAATAAATGTTGTTTGTCGATCATGATCTTGGATCGATGGCTCGATCTGTGTGCGATGCAACTCTTCTAGCTTATCCTTTACTTCCGCTCGAAATGATCCAACGACTGATGGAAATTTTCATAAATGAGATCTTAGATATTTTACCTCGCTTATCATATCCTTCCACTCAAAATGTTCGGACAACTGACGGGAATTTGGGTTTGATCAGACGGTTGACGGGTATTCGGATAATCAAACTCTCAGACCTTTTACCTCACTTAACCTATCCTTCCACTTTAAAATGATCCAACAGATGACAGGAATTTGGGTTTGATTCGAAGACTGACAGGTATTCAAATAATCAAATTCTCAACCCTTTAGCCCTGCTTATCCTATCCTTTCACTTAAAGTGATCCGATGGTTGTGAATATTCGCGAAGAAGATAAACGATCAAGGATGGTTGCAAAACCACAACTTGTGAGTGATTTAAATCGTCACCAAAACTCTGCAATTTGAATTTGTGCACCATTGGTGAGTCAACCACAATCGTTGATATTCGAGGCTATAAGATCTGATGGTCCTGAATAATTATGGGATTGGAACTAGCACGATATTTAATTCTCCTTCCGATCTCTGCAATCTATCCATGACATTGATCTGGCGATTGCGCATCCGACGGTCACAACTCAATCTGACTTAATATGATCACTTTTTGGATCAACCACAGTCATCGATATCTGATTCTATGAGATCTGATGATCTAGACCAATTGCGGGATTGGAAATAGCAATATGTTTAATTCTTATTTCGCTCCCCGCAATTCATCCATGTCGTTGATCTGGCAATTACACATCTGACAATCACAAATCAATCTAACTTAATATGATTGCTTGTTGGATCAACCACAGTTTTCGATATCCAAGTCTATGAGATCTAACGATCTATACCAATTGTGGGATTGGAAATAGCGAGTTGTTTAATTCTTCTTTTGCTCCCCACAATTCATCCTTGTTGTTGATCTAGCTTGCAGATCCAACAGTCACAATCCTCCAACGGTCCTCAATCCCACTTAGTCATACGACTGACGTCCGTTATATGAGAAAATCAACACCGTCAATTTCTTGATCGGATGGTTGTTGATGCTTCTCACCCCGAGCTTACGCTTTTCCTTCCAAGATTTGATCTCTACATACTATTCACTCCTCCTCCCGAGCTTATGTTTTTTATTCCAAGATTTGATCTCTTCTTACTGTTCGCTCCTCCTCCTGATTTTATGATTTTCTCATTTTAAAAGTGAATCCCAAGAAGAGCTCATTGAAGTTGGGTAGTTGTAGAAAGCTAGCAGCTAGATTCTATGGTCCATTTGATATCTTGGACAAAATAAGGCTAGTTGCATACATGCTTGCATTGTCTGCTTCCATGAATTTGCATAATGTATTTCATGTATTTTTGCTGAAAAAGTATGTACATGATCATAACCATGTTATTGATTGGCATTTGATTCAGGTAGAGCCAAAGGGAGACTTTCAGGGCCATCCAATGCACATATTGGACATAAAATTCAAAATGCTTTGGAATCGAGTTATAGAGTTGGTAAAAGTTTAGTGGACCTACTATGGTTCTGAAGATGCTACTTGGGAGAATGAAGATGCCATGTAGGTAGAGTACCCATGAATGTTTGAATAAATTCTTAATTTTTGATCTTTGCTTTGTATATGCACTGAGGACAGTGCCAAAATAATGGAGAGGGGAATGTAATAATTCAGTTTTGAGTGCCCGTATTAAATAATGTATTTTGTTTATTTGATGAAAGGTCGGAGGTTCCGAACAATTAAAGAGGCCAGCATGCCTGTGAAATGTAATGTTTTGATCATTATTAAAATACATTGTTCATTTCTAGACAAACAAGGACAAGAGTTATAGAGGGATATGATTCCACAAGAGAGTAGGATTAAATGGCTAAGGTTTTTATCATATTTTATTTACCCATAACTTTTTTAATGGAGAGAATTGGTTACATGTGCTTCTTGGGGAAAGGCCATGTGGTTATTGATTTTCAAGTAAATATATAAACCCATCTTTGTGTTGTTTGGGGGTTCATTCGTTGTTCATTGTTCACACTCTTCATCATGTTCTCTCCATTCACACTTTCACTCATTCATTATTGCTCATTCATCCATGATATTGGTGGGGGAAAGGAAAAACAAATTGTTTGGAGAGAAGCCATTGTTGGTTGGTTGTAGTGTCTGTTGGTGTATTCCAACTATGAATTAGTGTATGCATGTCTAAGATGCATTGGTATGTACTAAATTTTATTCATAGCTTCAAGTACTGAGAGTCCCGGTATGAATATTCTTGACCAGATGCATTCGAGCCTTGGAAGGAGGTGGATAGCCTGAGGGACTGTGTGGTAGAGAAAGGGGTCCATTCTCTTAGGTTGTGCAAGCTGGAGGGAAGAGAGTTGGTGTAATTTGGATTTTTTTGTATTGATTAAAATGTGATATCTTGAGTGTTGACTGGTTAGGGAAGTTGAGTGACACCCTGGAACCGTCCTTGTGGATTCATATCCCTAAATTAGGGGTGACTTGTTGTTGAGACTTGGAACAATAGTGTCTATGGTTGAGTGGAATGTCCTTGGTCCGCATCTAGTTGGTGAATTTTTTTTATTAAGATAAGTTCTCTTTGTCATGTGTTTCTCTGCTTCTATATTTATTTTCGTTGTGTATTAATTATTGTCTCTGAGATTCGTATGTTATAATATGAATGCTTGTTGGTTATTGGTGTGCATGGAATTATTTTCATTTATTTTATGATGTAGCATTAATATTGATTAGTGCATGTGATGTTATCATGTTTCTTTCATGCTTCTTTATTAATTAATTGCTATCAGAATTCGAAATCAGTTTAAAAGTGTTTTTTTGAGGTAGTGTTCCCAACCTGGGAGTGGATGGGTATGTTACACTGCAAGATACCAGATATATAAAATATGCAGAACA
>ML827816.1:46719-67646 GCA_009831015.1 Picea engelmannii
ATTTCATGACTGGGAGGATCGCACATTTGATTGAAGAACAGGAGAACAGGTCGAAGTTATTTAGAACCCAAAACTTGGATGTCAAAGTTGAAAGGACACACGAGGACTTGAGACACCTATCTATACAAGAAAGTAGAGCACCTACACCAGACATAGAAGAAGTATTGCCCCTGAACCCTAGTAAATATCATCAGTAGTGTGGAGTTACTATTTACAGATAAGATCAGAATCAAAATGGAAAGAGGAATATCGAGAAGAAGATCACTGGGATGAATGCTAGAAAGATCAATAAGAAGAAAGAAGAGATAGAAAAGTTACAGAAAGTTCCAAAAGGAAGGATTCTAGAATTTGAACTTCGTCGAGATATCAGTGCAACATAGCATGGCACTTCGCCATAGTGAAGCAATATGACCGTTGGAGGCATTATAATCATTAGCTTGATGACATGAATGGTTAGAACAACAGTTACGACCAGAAAGATCACCATCAGACCGTTAGGACTGTGTCATAATAGACATAACTGAATTAATGAAGGCTTCTCGCCCGTTGGAAAGATCCGTTACCTAGTTGTCTACTTATTCCATCGAGCCTTGCATCGAGAACAATTTTTCCACCCATGATTATCTGAGCTCACCGATTAGTTGATTTTGCGCAGTGATCATCGAGCTATCGCCATCCGTCTCGTTGCATCAAGTAGTTTCTCTTCAACCCGATATAGTCAGCTATGAGGGTGTATGTCCAAAGAACTTAGCTCAACTGAAGAGTCTATAAATGAGATACTCATTGACCTCCTGACTGAAAGAGTAATGTCTGTAGGCATACAAGCTTCATCAATGAGAGGAGTGCAAGCCTCCCCGTCGACTGCTCACGGATCCGGACCATCCCGAGCTGCGACTGAGAAAAGAAGCAAGCATAGATATGACTTGGAAAACGTGAAGTTATTATTGTCCATCCTACCTGAGTACATACCACCCTTGGCCTGTGTAGTGAGTCGCGACAGTGTCTCGAGGGACTTTGACTACACTGTCATCACTGCGTATCTCTCGAAGGGGATATGTGCATTCAGACCACAGCTAGAAAGGATTCCAACCTTGAATATTAGCGACTATAACCTGGGATACCATAAGATATATGGAATGCTCGCACCTCACAAATATCTGACCAAGACGAAGGGAAAGAAGACAAAGATAATCCCTCAGTTGTGGACCATGAACCTCACGTAGTCCACCCTTTTGAATGTAATGAATATTCCACATTTCGGAAGGCATCGGGAGATTAACGCCTATGTTAAGCTCCTGCTTTCATGCTTCCATGGTGGCTATCTGTGGTTGGATAGACATATCACTGTCGATTTGGCGTTGATCCATAGGATTACCAGACTAAGTATGTAGGGACCAGACCCACAAGACGTCTACCCAGGAAAAGTTGCAGACCGTGGCTTGGCACAGACGATTAAAGAAACATACGACGATGTTGAGAAGGGGACGCAAGGCTACAAGGTAGCCTCCATCAATAATGGCACAGTGCGCCTAGCATGCCAAATAATTGTAGGAAATCTAGTAAGAAATAACATACCCATGCAGGTTACAGGGTTTGTCGTTGACCTCACTGGGAAATGCGTGGAAGGCATACAGATGAACTGGGTGAAGTACCTAGTTAACCAACTTGAACGGGATTGTCACTAAGCTCAAGATCAGGGCTATGAGTTTCACTTCAGATGGCTTTTGATCCTCATCGCATTTACTGCTTACGAGGTGTCAAAAGGTGTGACCTTCTCTAAGATCGAGCCATTGGAGCCACTTGCTATGAAGTTCACCACACTATGGTACTCGAGCAATATGGGAAAGTAGTGGAAGTCAAACTTAGTATTTCATACCTACTACCTGTAGCTTAGGAGATCTATTGAGTCCTTCCCCCGTATGATGCCAAACCCCCTAGACAGGTTCATGTATCTTATGAAATTCTACACAGATAGGCATTTTATCTACATTACTGTGCACGTCGATGAAAGCAAAGAATATCTTTAGTACTACTACAAGCTCACCACAGAGGACCTGGAAGAAATCATTAAAGACTAGCCTGCATAACTCCTTATCCCTGCTGACCCCGCAGAGTTGTCTAAACCGGACCTCATTGGAAACGTGGTGGTTACTCGTGAAGAGTATGATGCCCCAAGAAGTAGCAGGAAGAAGAATAAGCAAGATGTACATGAAGTACACAACGCATCAGAAGAGACCACATCCGAGTCACCTAGCGGAGGAGGTGATGACGAAGTTAAAAAAGAGGGAAAAGAACAAGCAGAAGATAAGAAAGGTGAAGTAACACTGCCACAGAACCCCCCCGATGACACTGATCCATATAAAAAAAGAAAGGTTTCCCCCATGAAACCTTCCTTGCAGAAGAAGTCCAAATCCAATAAGCCAAAGATCCAGAATGTACTCATGGTCAATGACTTCAACTTCATTATTTCAGCTGTAGGAGATGCCTCAGAAGATATTTTGCAAAGAAGAAAAGAAAAATAAGAATCCATGTACAATAGAATTGAAGCATAACTAAGAGGTGTACAACAATCCCTTTATTCAAGTCGCACAGTGTCCACTGCGCCCCTTCCCTCAGAAGAACCATAGTTGGTAAATGAGCCTGCTCAACTCTGCAGACTGGCTGATGTGACGGAAACTTGCCTTCATCGAGCACAAGCTGAGAAAGAACAGATCACAGCCGCCCTGAAAAAAGCACAGGAGGAAGTTATTGAGCAATGAAGGATTGCGCAACAGAAGAAGGAATCCCTTGAAGGGAAGTTCGAATAAGAGAGAGTGTAGATCCAGCAGAAGAAATAAAATCTACTCACAGAGCAGGTTAGAGTAAAAGAAGCAGTCAACAGAGAACTTCACTTTGTGACAGGCTTGGAGTAGAAGGAGGAAGAACCAGTAGAACACCAAGTAGCACAACTCACAGAACTAATCCAACAACTTCAATATAAAATCACAGATATGGAGCTAAGAACAGTGCTCAGTACTCTGAAAGATGTGCGAGATAAAAGAGAAGGGACTGCTCAAGGCATAGTTAAAAGAATCAAGGGCCTCACCATGGAATGTAAATAGCTGAGTGATTGCAATGCCCAAACTTATGAGAAACTTACTGAGGATCCTGAATTGAAGGCACTGGAGTCACAGCTTCAGGAAGCGAAGCAGCAAGAATAAACAGTACAGGGGCATTTGAAGCCCCTGTTAGCCATTGAGAGGATGAAACAATCCTAAGAACAATGCACTGCCAGCAGCAGGTCCACACCATTTAGAGTAGAGTCATGGAAGTAAATCAGAGGCTCCAACAAATACATGACGAGGCTTACCAAATGTTCACAGAGATCGAAGACCGAGGAGAAGAACTGGAGCAAGTCATCACTGTAGTTGAACAACTCTTAGAGGGACCTATAAACAAAGTAGTAATCCAAGAGTTCACTGAGCAAGTGGTCCTGACACAGCAACAGGTTGAAGCAGCTCAAGCCAAAATCGAGGCTTTTGAGGTAGAATAACCCAAATCAGAGTGACTTGGGACGAGTCATAGGTGAGTGTTGGGGGCTTGTTGTCCCTTGACTAATTTTTGAGGATCCTTGGTCATTTTTTACCATTTTGGGACTTCAACAGGTTGTCGAAGGTGGAGTGAAAATCAAAGTGGAGATCACGGGATCTTGACCCCTTTTTAGGGCCTTTTTGGGTTATAGGATTATGTAATGGGTATGGGGATGTCGACGCATGGGTTTACCCGTTCTTAGGCCTATTTTGTAATGTACAAATAAGTATCTAGGCGATGTAAGAATAGGCCAGAGTGCTAAGTGCTAAGTGGTAATTGCTTTGTGCATATTGTGTGAGGCTTGCAGAGCTAAGTGCAAGTGATTGTAAGAGACTGTGGAAGGCTTTGTGCTATAACTCAAGGAAGGAGGATCTAGTGAGGTGCACAGATATCCTGTCCTCTGTGCAGTTGATTTTGAGGCTTTGGGCATGTAAGAAGATTGAAATAAGATAATAAAGAAGACAAAGAGTTGGTGGACATAGCCCCAGGGTGGGGGTGAACCATGTATATCCTGTGTTGTGAATGCTTTGTGCTTCTTGGTTTCTCTTCTGTTTATGTGATTCAATTCTTAATGCGATGTTAGATGATAGATGAATTTGATATGATAGTTTTGTGCCGAATAATGTGAAGGAATGCTAGATCTGATTTATGCTGGTATGTTTAGGGCTTGAGTCTATTGAATCTATGTGAATACTGCATTGATATGGTGTTAGGGTTTAACTACGCTCTAAACTAAGACTAAATATTGATGAATCATAATTACTAAGTGCTCTATTAAGGTGTTACAATCACATATATGTGTCCCATCTAAGGTTGTAGACACTGGAGTTCTGCAACCACCCCTGCCTCTACCTCGGGTCAGACTTCATCTGCTTCGTAGGTGTTGCTAAAAGGGAAAGTAGTTATGGTTTTGTTGGTGCATTGTTATAGTGTTGAACCCTAGGTCTGTCCCTATGCCAACATGCAGTAGTGCAGCTTTAGCCACTGTTTATCTGGATTCTTCCTTGGTTGTATCCACATTGTTTGGCGTGTGGCCCGGAAGTTAGCGATGTCCGCATATTGCACGACAGCCTCTGGTTTTATTCTCCATGATCATATGATAGATTCCTATATATACCATAGGCATGCTTCGAATATGATTCCATTCTCTCTCTTATGTCTGGCTTGTGGCCCAGATCTCAGTAATAGGTATCTCACTCCCGCTAGTTGTGGTCTGGTACAAAACATTACATACCCTGGTTCTCACCATCCCATGAAGGCTATTAGGGTAATCAGCCATGAGAAATGGAACTTTGTTCCTAGGTCCTGTGCACCCTTGCAGTCCTCTTAAAATAAGTTCAATAGATATGGCACCCATCTCATAGAGGTGCCTTCTGTGCACTGAGCTGCAATTGCAATGACTCCTGCTGGTACTTCATCTTTGTGGCATTTTCTGAGAAACTTGCAAGTTAAGATCTTTGCGCCCAATTGTGTAACTACGTTTTTGATTCATTTGATCATGATGCCCCTCGTTCCCATGGAGGTGCCATATTTCTTCTTCATTTATTCTACCCACTCTTTCTACTTGGATTTGTCGTCCAGAATCAACACAGGATCCATACCCCGAATTGGTAATCTTGTTATTTTTGCAATAAGATCAATGGTTATGGGGATGGGTTTGTCCAACCATATATCCCCTCCATGTGTGATTGCTAATAGCTGCTTGATGAATTTTGTCACATACTGGCCTCTGCCAAAATGTGGTAGCTTTAGCAAACCTAAGATTCCTGTACTGTCCAGCTCAACTGCCCACTGGTGTGGCTTGTTGATCATTTCTCCAAGTTGGGTTACACCTATGGTCTGTATAAAGACCCACTGCACAAGTTACGGGAACTTGTTTTCATCTAATATGTCATGGTCAGAATAATTGAGCTTCCCAACATGACCCAGTAGTTCTGGTTCTACCTGTATTCCAGCTGGTATGCGTGGTAGAACAATTTTTGCTACAGGTTTCTTGTGGGCTGAGCTCGGTATTTGAACTCTGTCTTCCTACTGCAGTGGCTAGTTTGAAGTTCCAACAAATTTCAATTGTTCCTCCATAAGAAATTTTGGACAAGCCAAGGCATCTGCAGTGGTCTCCTCTACTTTTTTATCTGAGATGGTTGTTTGCGACTCATTTGGTTTCACTGTTGCTTCCATATTTTGTGTCATTCTGTTAAATTCTAGGGCTACTTCAGTGCTTTCTAGTTTCACTTCCTATTGGGTTTCTACTTCCTTGTTCTGAGGCGCCTGCACTGCTACTAGCATATCCACTTTCATATCCTCCTCTTGTGGATATTGAATCTCTTCCAGTATCGGTGTAGGTTTCACCGGTAGCATCTCTGGAGATGGGATCTCGTCGATGTCGATGATCTCCGATTGCTACTGTTCGTTCTCTTCCAGTGGTCCTCGTGACCTAGTTTGAACCCTTGTTATTATGGTTGTCTGGCCTACTTCTTCTGGCTTCGTTGGTGCCATAGTGGTGAATTTCAAACATTTGTTGAGTTTGAATAAATTTGGTGAGCTCTGTCGTTTCTCTCTATTCATTCTAGCTGCTATTACTATCTCTCTTTTTTCCTTTCGTGAATAGACCAGTTTCTCCTGTGGTCCTGTGTTGTATGGGCTTGTCATGAAGCTTGTCAAGGACGCTTCCTCCATTATGTGTTTAATGCATAAGAATTGTGGGTTCAATGCATCTGTGGCATTTTCGTACTTTCCATTACGTTTTCTTTGTTATCTCCCATTGGCATGTTTAATGCGATGTCCCATCAGTCCTTGTCGTGCTTTAATTCCGCCTAGTGTTATCCTGTCATACTGCTTTTGCCGATTTTCCTTTTTCTGCTTGCTTCCGTTTGTATATGACCATTGTCCTTACCTTTTTTGAATTCATGTATCGAAAGTCATATGGCCTTTCTATCTCTGGCATGTTGTGTGCCTTTTAGTCGTGTTTCTTTTGTGTTCCCTTTTTTTTTTTTTCTTATACTATGCGGTGGGTGGTCAAGTATCCTTATACAGCTTCAGTCGAATCCCATTGATCATTCCTCTAAGGTATTATCCTGATAAATATATTAACTGTATAGATCCTCCATATGTTATCATCAATAAGGTCAACCTTGTCCTTAAGTTCAGTTAAAGAATTATGGAAAATATTTTTCATGGAACATCTAGGACATCAACCTTACTAGATTCCTTATTGACAACATTCTAGAACACAAACTATTCAACCTTCTACTGAGCTTTCAAGATTTCGTTCTCTGATTGTAATGAAATGAATTATTGATGAAGTTTTTCAACATCTTTCTTCTCACAAAGTTCCTGCAATCTTCGACCCATTTTCAAATATACTGCTAGTCTAAGACTGCATCAACAATGTAAATAATGTTATAGAAAAAAATGCAAGGTTTTAAAATGTCCACATGTAATAAGTCAGTAAATGAGCTCAAAGAGAAGTATAAAAAATGTCTTTATATTTGTAAGTGGACTAGCTCAACAAGATGATAAATATGTGGTATTATATATATATCTTTAATAAGGCATACTCATCATTGATCTAAGGAAACTAAGACACCAAACCCAAAGGGAATGGATCAACCCTGAAGAGAAATTTGAGGATAGGAGTGAGGTGACCTCAAAGAAAAATCATTATTGAAAATGGTGGCATGAAAAGGAAAATGGAAAATTGATCTTTCCATACAATATTCAGGTATTCTATCTCTAATAAACAATTGAACCAACAAACATAAATGCAAGCGAACCACAAAACAAAATGTTGAAATGAGACATAGGTTTGTCGAATTGGTTGTTGGAATTGTTGGTTGGATCTTCCTCAAATATATTTAGGGATCAATCCATGAAAGGAACCCTTCCACCATTCAACAACAATACTTGATTTGGCTACACACATCTAGTTACAAAATGAAAGGATAGACGGTTGAGCTACCTGTCGACGTGAAGCTTCAGTCGAATATTCCTTGCTTGGTCATGTAGGTTATGACCCAAGGGGGGGCATATATATGGATACATGTATATGATATGACCCCAATGGGGGGAATATATGGGGCTAAATGTACTTGTAATGTGTAAATATATATGTAGTAGGGTCGACCTAGTAGTAAATGGGCCTCATATTCAAGTGGGATGAACTATATATAAGAGATCATGTATTCGTTATTGGACATGTAAATTGTGAAGTATGAATGGTATTTGGTTATTTGGATGGGGTTCCCCTATTATTTAAGGAGTTATTGTGTAGCTTATATATATTGGAGTTATGCTTGACGCTCAAATTCTATACATGGTGTGTAATTATATTATTATATGGTATTTTAAGCATTTGGATCATTACATTTGGTATCGAAGCATCGATCCTAGTATTTTTATTCCTCAATAAAAACATTTTGGAATTTTCTCTATAATGTTTTCTCAAAGCCACTTTAGAAGTCACAACCTAGTATGTTTTGATAAGAGTTATGATAGTTCCTTTGGTACCAATTTCAGATTCAGGGTAATTGTACTGTTGGATATACACCCTATGGAAGACAAGGTATCTGACTGGTCCTATTAACTAGTCGCAAATAGGTGTTCCAGGAAAAATAATGATATATTATTAAGAGAGGATCAAAATTGAGTGAGACCACTTGCATTGGATAGTGGATAGTATTTAGTATATCTGGTACAATTTTTAGAATTGTATATCAATTATTGTGCTCAGGGAACATTGTACAACTGAGATCTCCTAGAAAGGATAAAAATAAGCAAGGTGTGGGGAAGTTACCATAACTTCCACTTTTCACATCCAATTTTGGTCAGACCTATGGAATTTTTTTATATCCCTAAAATTCCCTACCTATGCATACATGGAATTGGCATTCCTACTTGCATAACTTGCCAAAATTCCCTATCTATGCATACTAGCTTCCCATGGCCTATCAGTCTGCGTAGTTTTTTTATTTTTTGAAAAGTCTTAGAGGTGTATGCACCCTATTTTGGGTCATCACGTGTACATACGTTGTCTACACAGTAGACAACCTACGTACATACGTAGGATGCTGATGCAACAACCTACATCTCTGTGTCTTGAAAGTGTTTTTTGACAAAGAGAGGTATGTCTCTTTCCTGATAGAAGTTTAGAGTTCTCAGGACGTTCTTGAATGCCTCAGAGTCTCTGTCTTTGACCATAGCTTGGGTTAAAGTTTTGGTTAACTTGTTCCTTAGTTTTCTTTTGTTTTTCCTAAAGGTTTGGAGTGATCTGTCAAGTTTTAGATCCTCCTCTTGGTTTCTTGGTTGAATCCTTGCATTTACGCAATTGGCTTAGGGTCTTTATCAATCTTGTTTTCAATTTTCTCTTCGTCCTTGTTTATTTCTTTGAAAAAAAAAAAAAAAATACTTCATTTTTTCTTATTAAATCAGTTCAAAAAATCAAGAAATGTTTTTTTTTTTTCTTGCATTTAGTTTGGCAAAGTAGTCAAGGTTGTTGTTTGCAGAAGAAAAATAGTCTTTGTTTCAAAGTTCTTTTTAAGTTCCTGAAACACAAGTAGTTTTTCTTAGTCAAATGAAAGCATTTTTTAGGAAATTTTCAATTACGAGATCTTGAAACATTGTTTAGAAAAGTTGAATTTTACAAAGCGTTTTACAAGCTCTTCTTTAAGTTCGAAGTATTATTTTTCTTTCAAATGCTTTAAATTTCTCTTCCTTATTCATATTTTCATAACACCATCAGTTGCATGACCGCACCCTTTTCATAAATCAATCCTTAAAATTAATGCTTAACCTAAAATATATTAGAATTTTTGTTTGTAGGGTTCACTGACTAGTTGGTGGACGTAGAAATAATCTAACAAAGAAGACGAAGATTTGGTGGATGTAGCCCCAGGGTGGGGGTGAACCACGTATATCTTGTGTTGTGAATGCTTTGTGATTCTTTGTTGCTCTTTTGTTTATGTGATTCAATGCTTAGTGAGATGTTATATGATAGATGAATCTGATATGATAGTTTTGTGCCGAATAATCTGAATGAATGCTAGATCTGATTTATGCTGGTATGTTTAGGGATTGAGTCTATTGAATCTATGTGAATACTGCATTGATCTGTTGTTAGGGTTTAACTGTGTTGTAAACTAAGACTGAATATTAATGAATCATAATTAATAAGTTCTCTATTAAGGTGTTACAATCACATATATGTGTCCCATCTAAGGTTGCAGACACTGGAGTCCTGCAACCACCCCTGCCTCTACCTCGGGTGAGACTTCATCTGCTTCGTAGGTGTTTCTGAAAGGGAAGGTAGTTAGGGTTTTGTTGGTGCATTGTTGTAGTGTTGAACCCTTGTTCTGCCCCTATGCCAACATGAAACAGTGCATTTTTAGCCACTGTTTATCTGGATTCTGCCTTGGTTCTATCCACATTGTTTGGCGTGTGGCCCGGAAGTTAGCGATGTTTTCATATCGCGCGACAACCTCTGGTGTTATTCTCCATGATTGGATGATAGATTCCTATATATCCTATAGGTATTCTTTAAATATGATTATGTTCTCCCTCTTATGTCTGGCCTGCGGCCCAGATCTCAGTAATAGGTATCTTGCTCCTGCTAGCTGTGGTCTGGTACAAAACAATACATACCTTGGTTCTCGCCATCCCATGAAGGCTATTAGGGTAATCATCCATGAGTAATGGAATTATGTGCCTAGGTCCTGCGCATCCTTGCATTCCTCTTAAAATAAGTTCAATAGATATGGCACCCATCTAATAGAGGTTCCTTCTGCGCATTGGGCTGCAACTGCAATGACTCCTGCTGGTACTTCATCTTTGCGACATTTTTTGAGAAACTTGCAAGCTAAGATATTTGCACTCAATTGTGTAACTACGTTGTTGATTCGTTTGATCATGATGCCCCTCGTTCCCCTCGAGGTGCCATATTTCTTCTTCATTTATTCTGCCAGTTCTTTCTCCTTGGATTTGTCATCTAGAATCAATGCGGGATCCATACCCCGGATTGGTAATCTTGTTATTTGCAAAATAAGATAAATGGTTATGGGGATGGGTTTGTCCAACCATATATCCCCTCCATGTGTGACTTCTAATAGTTTCTTGACGCATTTTTTCATGTATTGGCCTCTACCAAAATGTGGTAGCTTTAGCAAACCTAATATTCTTGTTCTGTCCAGCTCAGCTGCCCACTGGTGTGGTTGGTTGATCATTTCTCTAAGTCAGGTTATGACTATGGTCTATATAAATACCCTCTGTGTAAGTTCCAAGAATGTGGTTTCTTCTGATACATCATGGTTAGAATACTTGAGCTTCCCAACGTTACCCAGTAGTTTTGTTTCTACCTGTACTCCAGCTGGTATGCGTGGTACAACAACTTCTACTATAGGTTTCTTGCGGGGTGAGCTCAGTCTCTAAACTTTGTCTTCTTGCTGCAGTGGATGGTTTGAAGTTCCAACAACTTCCAGTTGTTCCCCCATCATCCATTCCAGCCAAGCTGAGGCATTTGCAGCAGTCTCCTCTGCTAGTTTATCTGAGATGGTTGTTTGCGACTCGTCTGGTTGCACTATTGCTTCCAGATTTTGAGTCATTTTGTTAACTTCCAGGGCTTCTTCGATGCTTTCTGGTTGTACTTCATGTTGGGTTTTTTTTTCCTCATTCTGAGGCACCTTCGCATTGGAGTTACTTCACACACACCTAGGATTTATTTTTCCTAAGGTTATTCCTGGTTTATTAGTCATAATTAGTCATTATCTAGTCTCCTATATTTTAGGGGAGAATATTCCACCTGGAGAATATTCTCTTTCAGTTGACACTTCAGTTTGAGTAGTTGAGTTGAGTTTAGATGTTGCATTGGTTTTTTCACCATGAAACATTGGGATCATCACCAACTCACTACTCTTTGTTCAGTCAGTTAATTGAAGACTAGTTGACTAGTTAACTCAGCTAGGTGGCAGTTCACTCCCGTAACTACCTGAGAGACTAGACTAGGTGGAAGTTCACTCCCGTAACTATTTGTGTGTGTCCAAATCAATATATACCACCACTATGGATCATTAGTTACTCATTTATTATATATATATATATTGTAAATTATTCACTCTTTGAGTGTGGAATACGGTTAATGAGAATTCTTCCATTCTTCCTATCTTGCTTCTTCTTTCTTAATTTTTCTCTGCAAATGTGTGTAGTATTTTCTAGATAGATCTAATATGTTCTTGTTCAAGACATTTACATGGTATCAGAGCCGATGGACTACTAAGAAAAAGTCACACCAAATCATTTTTTGCAGGTAATAAAGATTGAAGACAACAAAAAGATGGATTATTCACCGAAAATACTTCTCACGCCTTATAACTATTTGGAATGGAAGACAAAAGTTATGATTCATATTAGATGCAGAGGATTGTACCTAATTACTATGGCAATGGAAGTAGAGCCTGATTCTGTCGATGAGAAAAATGACTTTCTCAATAGACAAGATATGGCCATAGGAAGTATCTGCATGTCTGTTTCTCTCGAACTTTTCCATCAAGTATATGAAGAATCACAGGGATTAACTCCAAATGAATTATGGACCAGATTGGAGGTTCTATTTGGGAATAAATAATATTGTGAATATTTCATGCAGGAGGTCGAACAGATAGAGCCAAAAGAGAAGCCACTAGAAGATCAAGCCTCTTATTATGAAGAGTCTTCTACAAACGTTTTTGCAGAAATTAGTATTCCAATAATTGAATATGATGTCTACTCCATTTCAGATTTATTTTCTGAAATTCATGTGGAAGATATATGGCATGCGTCTCAGGAGTCACATGCAGACACTTTTGCATTGACCATGCATGCATGTCAGGAGAAAAAAAGAGAGATGTGCAAATCAGACTCCATTATGATATTTTCTGAGCACAATTTGTAGAAACAAATTGGATATTTGAATTCCTCTCGGGAAAATATCCAATTTCAAAAAAAATGGTCCAAAATGAAGTTCGGGAACTGAAGTTATGATCGTTTCAAAATTAACAAAAATTTCAGCATTTTTCTGGAAACGACCGTACGGTTTTCAAAATTTCATCCAAAATTTATTTGGATATTATTCATTACAAGAAGATAAAGTGGATATGTGTGGAAATATCAATGATGCATATACTTCATCAGATCCGTGTAGACATCTACATCTTCAACAAAATCTTCAAAGAGCACAAACTTGCACAGTTGCGAGGTCTTCTTGGAGTGAAGGACATGGTTGCTTAGCAACTGCCTTTTGTTCCTTATCATTTTTTATTTTATGCATTGTAATTTGAGGGGGGGGGTGTTCCCATGAGGTTTTCCCTCTTTCCTTGTTTAGTTCAGTGTATCTTTTGTATTTGGGTACCTAACATGGCCTCGTAGCTGGGACCCATTCTTTATTTTCACCATAGTGATATTCAAGGGGTGTGTTGGAGTTACTTCACAAACACATAGGATTTATTTTTCCTAAGGTTATTCCTTGTTTATTAGTCATAATTAGTCATTATCCAATCTCCTATATTTTAGGGGAGAATATTCCACCTGGAGAATATTCTCTTTCAGTTGACACTTCAGTTTGACTAGTTGAGTTGAGTTTAGATGTTGCATTGGTTTTGTCACCATGCAACATTGGGATCATCACCAACTCACTACTCTTTGTTCAGTCAGTTAACTGAGGACTAGTTGACTAGTTAACTCAGCTAGGTGGCAGTTCACTCCCATAACTACCTGAGAGACTAGACTAGGTGGCAGTTCACTCCCGTAACTGTTGGTGTGTGTCCAAATCAATCTAGACTACCACTATGGATCATTAGTTACTAATTTATTCTATATATATATTGTAAATTATTCACTCTTTGAGTGTGGAATATGGTTAATGAGAATTCTTCCATTCTTTCTATCTTTCTTCTTCTTTATTAATTTCTCTCTGAAAATGTGTGTAGTATTTTCTAGCTAGATCTATTTTGTGTAGGTTCAACACATTTACACCCCCATCATCCATTCTGGCCAAGATGAGGCATTTGAAGCGGTCTCCTCTGCTGGTTTATCTGAGATGGTTGTTTGCGACTCGTCTGGTTGCACTACTGCTTCCAGATTTTGAGTCATTTTGTTAACTTCAAGGGTTGCTTCGATGCTTTCTAGTTTCACTTCCTATTGGGTTTTTGTTTCCTCGTTCTGAGGTACCTGCATCACTGCTGGCATATCCACTTTCATGGCCTCCGCTTGTGGCTACTGAATCTCTTCCAGTATCGATGCAAAGTTCACCGATAGCATCTCTGGAGATGGGATCTAGTTGATGTCGACGATCTATGGATGTTTCTATTCGTTCTCTTCCAATGGTCCTTGTGACCTAATTTGAACCCTCATTGGTCTGGTTATCTGGCCTACTTCTTCTGGCTTCGATGGTGCCATAGTGGTGATTGTCGAATGTTTGTTGAGTTTGAATAACTTCAGTGAGCTCTGTGGTCTCGCTCTATTCGTTTTGGTTTCTATTACTAAATCTTTGTTTTCCTTTCGTGAATAGACTAGTTTCTCCCATGCTCACATGTTGTATGGGCTTGTCACGAATCTTGTCGAGGACGCTTCCTCCATTATGCGTTTAATGCATCAGAACTGTGGGTTCAATGCATCTGTGGTGGCTTCATACTTTCCATTACATTTTCTTTGTCGTCTCCCATCAACATGTTTAATGTGATGTCCCATCGATTCTTGTCGTGCTTTAATTCCACCTAGTGTTGTCCTGTCATACTGCTTTTGTCGATTTTCCTTTTTTCTCTTGTTTCCCTTTGTATATGATTGTTGTCCTTACCTTTGCTAAATTTATTTTTCGAATTTCATATGGCCTCTCTATCTCTGGCGTGTTGCTTGCTTTTTAGTCATGTTTCCTTTGTGTTCCATTTTTTTTTTCTTGTACTGTGTGGTGGGTGGTCGACTGTCCTTATACAACTTCAGTCGGATCCCATTGATCACTTCTCCAAGGTATGCTCCTGATAAATCTTTTAACTATACAGATCCCTTGTCTGTGATCTATTTTACCTCGTATGGTCCTAGCCAATGCATTCTAAGCTTCCCCGGGTGCTGAAACGATTTGTTGTCGTATAGAAATACTAGATCTCCTTCCTTGAACGTTTTCTTATTGATATGTCGATTGTGCCAATCTTTGTCTCTTTATTTCTGCACTTATTGATGGAATCCTGCCAAGATTCAGTCTTCCTCCATTGACAATAAATGATTCAGTCTCTCTTGTAATCTACGTCGTTCTGTTATTTGTGTGATAGTTGCTACGCGTAAGCTGGGTACTAAAACTTCTAATGGAACTACTTCTTCTTGGCCACAGACTAGCTTGAATGGTGTGTGCCCTGTCGACCTTAATTCATGTAGTCCTATACGCCCATAATACTTCAGGTACTTTGAGGTCCTAGTCATCTCTGTTGACATTACAGATCTTTGTCAGTGCATTCTCCATAATTTTTTTGAAGGCTTCTACTGTGCCATTTTCTTGTGGATGATACGGTGTGCTCTTCTGGTGATGAACTTCAAACTCTTCAGTAATCGAGAGGATGGTGTTGTTTATGAAGTGTGTGCCTTGGTCGCTCATCAAAACTCTTGGGCACCCAAATCTAGTGATTACTTGTTCAAACAAGAAGTGTGCAATTGTCTCTGCGCTGCAATCTTTTACTGGTGCGGCTTCCACCCATCTTGTTAGGTATTCCATCACAGTGATAATGTATATTTCCCCTGTCCTTTTGGCTGGTGGGTTAATTGGTCCCACAAAGTATATTTTCCATTTGTCAAATGCCTATAATGTTACTTGTGGTTGTAGTGACATCTCTTCCCTTTTGTTGGGTTTGCCTACCCTTTGACAGACATCGCATCTCTAACAGTACTATTTCGAGTCACTGTGAATCGTTGGCCACCGTAGTCCTGTGCATAGTACCTTCTGAACGGTATATTTTCCTGCATAATTCCCTCCTGTCATTCCCTCATGAGCTTCTGCTAAAATTCTTGGTCGTTCTTTCTCTAACACATACCTTTGCAAGATGTTATCTGTGCCCATATTGTATATGTGTCCTGCGATAAGTTGATAGTCGATTGCACGGACTACCAGGTTCTTCTTCTGCGTGGTGGTATATTTTTGCGACGCAATACCTATTCTCAAGTATTGGATGATCTCTGTGAAGTAGTCATCAAAAATCTGTACTGCGAATAACTGTGCATCTGAAAAGTTGTCTTTTAAATTTGTAGGTTCTTCTCCATTTGTGACCCTGGACAGGTGGTGAGGTTCTGCAGTCAATTTTCCTAGTTTAACTATTACTTCAAAATAAAATTCTTGAAATAGTAGTAACCATCGACAGATTTTTCCCCCCAACAATGGCTTGTTGACTAGGTATTTCAGGGCTGAGTGATCTGTAAACATCTTAAAGTGTTTTCCCAATAGGTAATGTCTGAACTTTTGTAGTGCATAGACCATGGCTAGGCCTTCTCTTTTTGTCATGTTATAATTTTGTTCGGAGTCTGATAGCTTTCTACTTGAAAATTCTATCGGGTGATCCAAGTATCCTTCTCCTGGTTGAGCTAAGATATCTCCAAGTGCTATCGTTGATGCATCTACATGCACATGGAATGTCTTTTCCTAGTTTGGAAATATTAGTATTGGTGTGGTAACCATCTTTTTCTTAAGGGTATCCAGACCGTGTTGACACTCATCATTCCATTGATACTTTGTATCCTTCCTTAACAGTTTTTCCATTGGTGTTGTGATCTGTGTATACCCTTTTATGCATTTCCTGTAGTATCATGTGTGTCCTAACGTTGTTCTTAGATGGTGGACTAATTTTGGTGTTGGTAAGTTAACAATGACTACGATCTTGGCCGGATCCACTAACAAGCCTTGTTTGCATACTATATGGCCCAATAGTATCCCAAATGGTTTTCCAAATATGCATTTCTTGATGTTTAGTGATATGTAGAATTGTCTACATCATTCTAACATTAGTCATAAATATTCCACATGGTTTTTCAATAGGCTATATATTGTCCAATCATCTAGGTATATTTCGAGAAATTGATGGATGAACTCCTTAAATGCTGCGATGACCACTCTGGAGAATATTGTGGGTGCATTATTCAGTCCAAACAACATAACTCGGTACTGATAATATCCCCATTCCGTCGCAAATGTGGTCTTCTATCTGTCCTCCTGTGCTATCTTAATCTGGTGGTATCCTCAAAATCCATCAGTGAATGAGTAAGCTTCATGTACCCCCACATTCTCTAACACTTCATCCGTGAACGGTGTAGGGAATGGGTCATATAGGCATGTATCGTGAAACTTCCTCAAGTCGACACATATTTTGATCCCTCTTCCTTGTTTCTTGTCATGTACTACCATCGGGCTTATCCATTCTGATTCCTCAACTGGTTTGATGATGCTTGTTTCAAGCATCCTATCAATCTCATCTTTAACTTTCTGTTTATATATGGGGTTTAATATGTAGGGTTTTTGTTTAATAGGTCTCACATTGGATCTAAGTGGTATCTTCATTTCTCCTAATTCTCTGACTATACCCTTCATCTCTATAAATGTTGTGGGAAAAAGGTATCTATATTCGCACAACAATTTTGTGATGCTTTCTATTATTTGCTCATCCCAATAATCTCCAATGCTGGCTATTTTGGGTTGCTTAGTTGTCCTGATGTTGACTTTCTTTATCTTGATTGGCATGGAATGAATTCTAATTCTATGGGTGGTCCTTCCACATCTATTTCACCTTCTACTTCTTCAATTTGAATATCGCATGGATCATCTTCATCTGGTGCTTCCTCATGTACATGGTAACATGACAGTAGTTCCTTGACTGTCTGTTTATTCCGTTGTTTCTCTTTTGTGATAAATTCTATTTCTAGTTCTTTGATTAATATTACTCATCTGATTTGTTTGAGGGTTGCGTCTATGTTGGGGTTCTCATGCTCACATGAGAAAGTGATTGTGAAGTTTTGTTGCAATATCCTCCATGTTGTAGTTCCTTTGCACAATTCCTGGTTTGTATACTAGTTCGTTGGTATGCCCTCTAAAGTATGTATGAAGTGATGAGGCCATTCCTCCGGTGGTGTCATTTTCCACATCATTTTTCACTTCGCCAAGTGTTCCGTTGGTGCCTCGTGTCCTTTGTATTTATGTTGCTTGTTGTATTCATGTTCTGCACCGAACCTTATGCGCAGTAGTCGCTTACGTTGATACCAGCCTGTGATGGTCTCTTTATGTGTGCCCCGCCATCTTGCGGGTGTGGACTTGAGTGATAAGTCAAGTGCTAACTATCATTGGTTTTATAATACTTCATCTTCATATTGTGCCAAGAATATTTCCAAATCATTTAGTCCATGGAAACTGGGTGTTTCTCTGATTTCTATGCCTACACATCTTACTGCATGGTCTATTCTTGCACATCTTTGCATGGATACTTTGTGTAGTCTCTATTGCCAGTTTTCTAACCCAGTGTCTGAGTTTGTTGTGCATGAGGTAATGCTCCGCCAACTGAGTACCCCATCTGCAGTTGCTTTTACATAATCCTCATCACGCCCAGTTTTCTGTACAAGTGGTTGATCCCCTCTAAGTCTAGGCAAGTGGGGTCTATGAACCTATCCCCTTCCAATGGATCTAGTGGTGCTATGACCCTGTATTCTCCAAACTCAAATGCCATTTTCCTAGTTTTCAAATTGATTATGGCCTGGTTGTCAAACACCTAATCCAAACCAAGAAATCTTGGGTAAGGTGTTTTACCGTTTACTATTTCAATGACTTCAAAGTCTTCTTTAGTGTGCACTCCATCAAGATCTATTGTCACTCCTTTCAGTATACCTATTGGTAGGACTCTATGTTGGTTTGCTAGTTTCAATTGGACATTTGAGTATCTCAGTGTTGGATCTCCCATACATTGCCATGTCTTCTTTGGTAATACACTCACTTCAGATCCTAGATCTATTATGATGTCTCCCATGTTGAAATCCCCAATGTTAGAATTCAGTTGAAATTCCCTTCTTGTTCTTCTTCTTGTGTGTAGGTGGTTAACGGTTTTGGGTTCTGGTTTTTTGTCCATCTCACTGCTACATTTCTCTAGTATGTTTTGTAGTATTTTCATAGATGAGGGATCACTTAATACTTTCATGCATGATTGAAAAAATCCTTTGATTGTACTTACTTGTCCCATGGGTTTCATTCCATTGGTATGATTCAATGAGGGAAGCATCTCATATTCTGGGGCTTCCTTGAATGGTTGCACAGTTGAAGTCGACGGTGTGTCCTCTTTATGAAATTCTTGTCTGGCTTCCTTAAAGGTAGCATTTTCTATTGGTGTGTCGAACTTCTTTCTTGGTTCAGTGTTCTTATCTACCCATTGGTTCTTTGTTGGTTCCTATCGAACTATGTCATGTCCTGTTTTCGTTCCTCCCTGAGTGACTATATTGATGTTTCATCCGTCATCCCTTGCTTCGACTGAAATCCACTGAACATTATGATTGTTATGGTTCCTCTTTTCCTGAATCTTTACTAGAAGTGTCGGACATTCTTCTGTATCATGGTATGATGCGTGGCAATACATACAAGTTGTTGGTGGAAGTGGACATTCACGTGCATAATTTTCCAGTTGATGACAATTGTGACATGTGATTGGTCCTCTACCTCGTCTGAAACCTCCTCTAGCTCTTCCTCCTCCTCGGTAGCCTTCTCAATCACCTCTCAGAATGTTATACTATGGTTCCTGATTGTACTGTGCGGTATTGTACTGGGGTTGTGCCAGGTTGTATTGTGGTTGCGCGTTATTTTATGGTTGTTGTGCAGTTTCATACTGTTGTTGCGCAGTGTTGTATGGGGCTAGGGCCTTATTAAACTGTGGCGTTGCTTTCCTAGTCATCATTTTGGCCTATACCCTATATGAATTTAATGTTCTTTCCCATATCAGCTCCATAGTTCTACAATCTTTATCATTGTGGCCCACTGATTTGCAGAAGGTGAAGTTTGAACTCTTTGGAACTGTCTAGTATTTTTGCATCATCGTGCAATGGTAAGGGTCGTGACTCGGTTTCTTTCATATTTCACACCAAATTCCTCCCTGTGGTAATGGCTTTGGTATACCTACTGTCATATACTGTGTGAATGTTGGACAATCGTTCTTTTGGTGTCCTTCTATCATGCATGTGGTGCATCAAACGACTTCTCATTTGTGCTTGTTCTTATTCTAGTTCAACTGAAATGTTAGATTCTTCAAATCCTCCTTCAATTTTTCAATAGTTGGGTCTTTCTGCTAGTACTGGTTCTCTTCGAGTTGCAAGGAATCTTGTAGAGCCTTTGCCTACATTTGAAAATTCTTTTTTTGTAAGGGATATTTTAAGTGTGGAAGTAGTGAGTTGACAAAGAGGTGTCGATGTTGCATCTCGGTCATCAGGTATTTTAGTTTTCCCTTTATTAGCTTGAATCTCTGGTCAATCTCCCATACAGACTCTCTTGGTTTCTATATTATCTCGATCATCTTGTTCATGTACTGATCCTCTGAGCTCGGCTTTTGGAACTCATTAATCAGTAGATTCTTAATTTTTGCCAGTGTCCTTGTCGTTCGAGGGGCTCTGTTTGTTGCTTGACTCATGTACCAGTCTAGTGCATGGTATCTTAGCATAATTGTTATCTGCATGAGTTTGGTATCTTCTTCGATGATCTTTTTTTCTTCCCAGATATTTTCACAAATAAAAAAATTATTCTCAGGGTCTTCTGCTACTTCTCCCCAAAAGTATGGTAATCAGATAGTGGGATCGTATCCTGCCATTCTGAATACTGAACTACTACCTCCTCCACGTGGTGTAGATACTTGACTAGTTCTTCCCAAACTGGCTCCTCCAGTTGTTGCTCCTTTTGTAGATGTACTTCCTACTGTCGGACTTCCTCTGAACCTCGGTTTCCTAAACGATGGTGTTCTCTTTGGTGTATTAGTCACACATGGGTTTATGTGTTCCACACTGACATTAATATGGATAGGATGGATACCTTCTCCTCTCATTCTTGGACCTCTCATCTTCCTGTCATATGTTTCACGCAGTATTTCCTCAATCTGATCCACAACCCATAGATCCTCTACCTCTTCCTGATCACTCGCCAAGCCCTCCCTCGCAGCTACGACTCTTTTCTTGGTATTAATCTTGTATTGGTAGGTTACTCCGCTACATGTATTTCCTGTTGATTCCAAGATCCACTTGATCTGGTCATCCATCATGAGAGGGTCCAAGGGTTCCTCCTCCTTCTTTCCTTTATGGTTACCTCCGTCCGTTTATCCTCTCTCTATCAGTGTTTCCCCCCTTCCCCC
>ML827817.1:0-24048 GCA_009831015.1 Picea engelmannii
TTGAAGTGCTTTCCACGTGTTAGTTAACATCAGGCTGACATTCACTCACAAGTGTGTACCTGTGGTGAAATATCCTGGTGTGGTATTGGTCCTAGTCATGGTTATTTGACAAGGAATGATAAAGACTCAAGTTTCTATATGCTATTACATGCAGACTCAGAGTGAGCTTGATCTCAGAGAGAGTCAATTGGATCATAGGGAGAGCCGCAAAAGGAGTTTCTCCTCGGTTTAGGTGGGAGAGAGATGTCTCCCAATATTGACATACATGTGTCATGAAT
Organism: Picea engelmannii; assembly: GCA_009831015.1. Classification (NCBI taxonomy): domain Eukaryota; kingdom Viridiplantae; phylum Streptophyta; class Pinopsida; order Pinales; family Pinaceae; genus Picea; species Picea engelmannii. Next base: position 279 of record ML827817.1, read on the forward strand.
CTAGGGTGAAGTTTTTATAATTCATAGACAAGCTTGGCATGATGTAGAATGTCTCCCTTGTTGATAGGGAGTGTTGATGTTTGGAAAACATCAAGAATACATTATCTTAGATTAATAATTAATAAAATAATTATTTATTATTAAATACTATATATAATAAGTAAATGATAATAATAAATAGTTATTTATTATCCAAGGGATGCATCCTTTCATGGATTGTCACCATATGTTCTCTATATATGGAACACTCGTCATTGTAATAATATATTGATCATATCTCATATGAAGAAAAACAACACCATCCACGCTTCCGGATACATATTAAATCATAAATATGATTGCCAATTGTATCTGAGGGCTACTCCATGAATTTTCCTGTATCATTGGAATTGATTAATTCTTCCCAAGGCTTCACAACTTCATCTTCCTCAAGAAAGAAAATAAACACCAATGTCTCATCTAGGCCTTCAACATGAGAAACTTCATTGGGATCCTCTTAGAAACTTTTTTCATATATTTTTTCTTCAAGCATTTCTTCATCTGCAAGGGATTTCTCTTCAATAAGAGGTGCTTTACCAAGTTGTTCTTTAGTAGATTCCTTAGGTAACCCATTTATAAGACTCATCATATTCTCAGTGGCTTCATCAACAAATTTTTTCTTTTCCATATGCAAAAGTGTCCTTGTGATATGGTAAGTTTTGGGAAATGGATCATCGTGAGTTTCATGAAAATCCCATGGTGCTATAATCCCATTTTCTACACTAACACTTTAATGGAGCTGCCAGATGAGCCCAAGGCTCATTGAATATGGATAAATTATATTCCCTCAATGGAGTCACCAGATAAACTTATATGAAGTTCATCAAAAGTTGATAAGAGGGTAATTCCCTTAATGGAGTCGCCATACAAGATTGAGTTAAAAGGATTTGAGGGAAAATATTTCTAAATGTCATTTTGGGCTCAGAAAGGATCCAAAATCATCCCTGAAAATGGTGCCAAAAATGTTATCGCACAAACTTTCGCTTGGGAAAATCCAACCACAATCGTTACTAGTGCGACACAATTGGGAGTATGTGTCCACTGTCACCTTAGATAAACACTCCCCTCTCTTTACTAATGAGATGACTGACCAAAAGGGGGATTCTTCGGTGACCTTAAGGGAACCAATGGACAAAGGATAAGGTTTTTCATAGATCCTTATGCTAGTTACAAGATGAAGAGTTCTAGGGGCTTGAGAAATAGTCTTTGATCTTGAAACAAAGTTGAAAATTGAAGTGTACCTGCAAAAACTATTAATCCAACAATATCTAATACATAATATCATAAAATATCCGCAAGAACACTAGAGAGAATAGAAATAAGACTTTCTGTCCCAAAAATATGCAGACTGTAAATTTCAAATCAACAATGAAAGAGTAATGACAATTGCAAAATTAACCACTAGAAATCAACAAGATGATCACCAATTAATTGCTCTAAACTAGTGAATGATTTAGCAATAATTTAGAAATAGTTCCAGTGGTTAGATGGGTTGTTAAAGATAAGTTATCAACAATTTGTGTTCATCCTTATATGATTGTATAAAAAATTTCCTACAACGGAAAGAATCCACCATCAAAATCAACAAGTAATAATGCCAAAATATATACCTCAACAAGTATATTAAATTGCACTATTAGATCATTAAATTCCACAGTGAATTAGTTAATATGAGAGAGTGTAAAGAGGACTTTGTTGCAGCCCTAATGGTTGTAACTAACAATTTATTACAATAGTAAGAAGAAGTCAGCAAATAAAGACACCCTTAGCCAAGAGAGTAGTTAGGAGCATGTAGAATCCAATCCAAACGTCATCAATTTCAATCCCTCAATTTTCACGTTTATCAATGCAACAATTCATGTTCTCTAATGTGACTAGTGCCTTATTATTGGGTGAATAAAGTATATTTCTTGAAGAATAGTTTAAGCAACAAAGGAGAGAGTATTATTCTTGAGATTTATACCCTTATAAGACCCGAGAAAACTATCTCTTTCCAAATCGTTTATCCTAGAAATCAAGATGAACTAGGGCTTGAAAACCTTATAGGGGTTTAAACCCTCTTAATCCCTAGAGGAAATAAACCCTATCAAATCCTTGAAACAAGGGTGTAATCCCTTTTAATCCTTGTGGAAAAAATTGTAGTCCTTCAATAGAAAATAAGAATAAATTTTGGTGGAGGGTGTAACCCATTTTACTCCTCCTAGGCTTTAAAATATTTCCTTGAATTAAAACAAGCAAGATAATAGATTGCAGAAATTACTCACCAAATACAAGAGAAAGAATGCAAGAAACCATTACTACCAAATATTATCCAACGATTTTCCAAGAAATGCCATCTAGAGAAGATCGCTAGCCTTTAAATCCTCCAAAAACAAGTCTTTGCACCCATTGCACTAGAAAAAAGAGAGGCGAGAATTTTTAAGAGAGTGGAATTTCTCTCAAAGTGACAAGTTCTTTCCAAATGAAAATGACTTTCCTTTATTTATATAGGAAACCCAAGTCTAATTTTTCCACATTTACAATCAAAACCTTAATTTTAGGTCAAAACTAGAGTTGCAACACTTAATCAACAAGTTGATTTTCTCTTTTTTCCACATAGGCTACAAAATGATGTAAAATAACAAAATAATGGCATGCATGCCCATAAATATCCTCTCCAAGGTGGAACGTGTGAAGATAAGCCTCCCAAGACTAGGACGTCATGCTAAAAAAGTGTCATGTCATCCCCAAATCAAGCAAAAGAGTGGGGGTACAAGCCCGCAACACCATCAAGTGCACTAAATGTGCCAAATGACCCCTCAAAAGTGTGATGTCATGCTTCAAAAGGGGAAATTTTTGGAATAGGAGGGTGATGTCACCCCTTCTTCATGGTTCCAAGCCTCTTTCATGTGCTATATACATCATACAAGGTGAAACACTCATCATCCTAGGTTTCCAATGTGTCAGGGCACAACATCCATCCAATGGGATTTCATGCCCCTATGAAGGTCCAAGTGGATTAGTTCCTTCATGAATGACTTTCACTAGGCAAGGTCTTACAAAGACAAGAAAATACACCCTCCAAGGGTCCACAAGTCATATGAATCATGCTAAGTACGCCACATTTAATAAAAGTACCACCCAAACAAGTGCATTAAATCCCCCCTTTTTCAAATTAAACAAATTCTCAAAGACCTTATAACTTTTCCAAATTTAGGTAGGGGAGGAGTTTCATGGTGTCCTATTGGGTAGGCCAATCCCCAAGTCAAGGAATGATTCCCAATAGTACCCTATTTATATCATGTAATGAGTATGAGGTGGATTGGGGAAATAATCTTGGGAATGAGGTTCTTGACATATCAGGGCTCATATTGTCTCATTTATGGGTTCCTTTGTTGAGGGTACATTGCATCCATTCTTTTGCAATGAAACATTTTTCCAAGCCCTTTAGTTTCTGTTCATTTTTTAAAATCCGAACATTGAGTGCTATGTGCAAATGGAAATAAAATAGAACTACAATCCCACTTGAAGTTATAACACATTGGGTGATATATGAAAATGGAAATAAAAAAAATACCACAATGCATTCCCCCTTCAAGCAAGACACTTTTGGTATTTTCTTTTAAAAGTACTTTGTCTTTTTAGAGAAGTGTTTCATGGCTCTCAAGAACTTAGGGAGAGCATATAGAAGGATGGACTATGGATTTTTATTTTTACATTTCTAGCTGCAACACCTCTGGGCCTTCAACCCCTTCGTCTCATGAAATGAGGTACAAACCCTTCTCAGGTCCAATGAACCCAAAAACCCAAAAGATGAGAAAACTGAGGGGAATAAGTGTGGAAAGTTTTAAGTATGAGTGGGAATGGTACGGTGACACTTCAAGGAGACCCCCTAGTATAAACTTTTTTCCCGAGGGTGGCCAACTTACTAGGATACCATGACAAGTACTGATGTGAAATAAGGAAAAATTTATAATTTCTAAGAAAATGTTCCATAGTCAAGAAAGAACTCTTTGCAACATGCTTAAATGCCTCAAATATTAAAGTGAAACTCACCATGAGACTAGATTTATTACCTCATGGAGCAAGACCTATTTTCCTCTATATCCAAACTAGTGTAGCAGATGTTGCTTTGTTGTTGATGATGAGAGGTGATGCATGGTGGAGAGGAGGGGATATGTCTACTCAATGTGGGATCTATTGGTCAATATAGATCTCAAAACTCCATGCCTGCTACCTGTGGGCCTCAATACATCATCTCCTTAGTTACCCCTAGGATGGGGGGTTAACATTCATAACACTCACCCTCCCATCCCCTCACTTTCCACAACGATATCATATGAAACCCCCATATATAGTTCCCATGTCTTCCACTCCAACGAAAATCATCTATAAGCCATGACTACTACTAATTATCGATGGGATGAAATGCATCATTATTCCTACTTATTATTTGAGGATGAACTCACCCCTTCCAATCCTTCTAACCTATTTGAAAATAAAATATAATTTCATTAACAAAAACAAAATTGCATTCCTCGTATGCTTTAGAGCATGCCTTGATTTATTCAATAGGATCCAAAAAATTAGAAGTGTAAGATATCCTAATGATATCATCCCTTCCCATCAAAAGGAAACCCATGTACATATTTTCCTTTAAATGAGAAACTCATATTATAGTCTGAAACACAACCTTAAAATAGTCAAAGGTACCCAAGGTCACATGTGAGCACCAACAACATTTCATATCATCATGTATAATTATATAAAGACCATGTATGGACTTGGAAAACCCCAGTAAGAATAGAAAAATTCTCCACCATAAAAAGAACTCAAAGAAAATATGGATTATCAAATTCAAAGGATTATTCCTCCTCATCTTTCGAAATGTGTCATTGACCCACAATCAACATGAGACCAGTCTTGGATATTTCATCAACCATCTCATTCCTTTCCTTGTATATTGGTGAAAAGTATATATGATTAAAACTAGAAGTGACAGTTTGAATCTCCACAAATATGGGTCTTAACATGAAATTTTATAAAGTATTTAACCCCAATATCCTATTTATCACCACAATGAAGTCACCAAATATTTATATTTTAGGGACACCCTTTTATGTTTCAAGCATGAGAATTAATTTTGGGGCCATAAGTTCTACAAATTTATTTGACCATTTGCTTAGTAAACTACCTACCCTACTAACTTGTGGGTCTCCTTGAGAAGAACCATCGAAATAATCCCAAGCTCTCAATCTATCCACCTCTTCTACAACAATCTATCTTGAAGGTTTCTCATTTTTGGATTGTTTAAAGCTACTAAGTATATTCAATCCTTGAGAAGCACATTGTATAGTTGAAATGTGTTTATCATCAAATACATTGGAATTTCTCACAAGCCAAATACCCCATGCAATAATAATAGGAAAATCTTTATATCTCTTTACATATATGTTCTCACACCTTTTCCTTATACATGCCTCCAATGATTCCCCCTACCACCCCAAAACATATTTCAACCCTATTAAGATAGCCACTTCTTTATAAACCTAGTGCCATAGAGGAAGATCATGCCCAAAATATCAACTCTTTCCATCTAAGTAACATGGAGGAGCAGTGGTTTGATTGTCTTATTAATGGTAGACACTTGAAACAGTTTATGTAGTGCTAAGAGTAGAGCTACTAGCTAGCCTATGGCAAAGTTCCACCATGTACCATAATGTTGCTTTCAAGTTTTTTAGTTATGAACTTTTCTTTCTTATATATATGTCATTACCTTTTATTTTTCAGGTCTATATTTTCACCAAGAATGTGAAAAACATTTTGACTCCATGGCCCAATGGATTAAGGAATTTATCTATTCACCCCAAAGTTTGGATCTTGGAACCTCATAGGGAGGATCCATCTAGTAGAATGAGTTTATGTTATCACCGTGCTGATATTATCATCACCTTTTTGAGCATCAGGTAAGAGAAATAATTCAAACCATGAATAAGGGGCCCAATGGAGGCATCAAACCCAATATGGGAATCGATCATGCTGAACAATTTGAATATTGGATTGGGAGCATTAGGACCAATTTGAAAATTGGCCACATCAAACACTTCCAATGTGAGCAATGGGATTAATGGGATTTTTTATCGCACAATCTGTACTTTCCCAAATCCCAAGGCAAGTGGAATCAATATTGGCGTAAAAGGAAGTGACCTATCACTGTCACCTTAATAGGAAACCCCTTTCTATTTAGGAGTATATGAATGTACCCCTAGGGAGATGTCCCCAGTGACCTGAGGGTTTGATAAGGCTAAGGAAAAAGTACAGGAAAGTTCCACCCTCTCATAGGTCACTCAATTTCAAAGGTTCTTTGTGTCTTATAGAGATGAAGAAAAAGATAAACGAGGTGTACCTACCCATAACAAGACAACAATAGAAAAAGCATGCAATTTCAAGGTACCATATGATGTTAGTGCTTCATAAAACCATGAACCTTTGAAAAATAATTAAGCTGATATAATGCTGCAAAAAAGTAATAATATATAACAACAATGAATATTTTGTACCAGCCACAATAATTATGCTTCAAAAATGCTTGAAAATGACAAGAGAATATAGCTCTAATTTGACAGAATGATAACAACTTGTCAGAAGCAAAGTTGGAAATGTCTAATCAGCTTTTAATGTCACGTTTTAAAATGAATTTGCTGCAGTAATACGGTTGTAGAAATATTTTGCAAAAACAACAAATTAGTTAGGGAGTTAGTCTATTTTAAGGTTAGTAAAAGTTAACAAAGGTTTCAAGGAACGTTGTTTGAGAGTTGTTTGATCAATTAATCACTAAGGTGAGTGGAATAGTTCATTTTAGGGTATGTGGAGTCAAAAACAACAACAACAAATATTAGAGAAAAATATAAATGATATTACTTATCCAAAGGAGATGGAATAGATGGAGGAGGCGTTGGTAACCCAAGGCCTCAACCATCCAAGTCCTAAGAGAAAATCGGCTAGAAAGTAAGAAGACTTAGGACCTAGTGATTTCGCTATCCTTAGACAATTTGGAAATAATATATGCAATAGGCAATTAGAGTAGGGATACTAGAGTGATAGCATTTTGGGCTCTAGTAGCTACTTCTAAACAAGGTGTACTTTGAGAAAATTAAACAAGTGGAAAACTATAGAGAGAACTATAACAACTTATGTTTCTCTCCTAGGGTTTTAAGCAAGCAATTTCATAATCTTTAACATGAACCAAGTAAAATTTACCACAAGTATTCAATAACATAAAAATTTGCATATTTTCTACTTCACCAACAATAATCAAGCCAAACCCTAGTTGAAGATCCTCCACAATGAAAAATAGCCAAAATACACCAAAATTTGCCTTTCCAAGAAGTTGTGCACCACTTAGTTCAGCTAATAACCCTTAAATAGGGCCTAATTTCAAACCACACACTTGTGTTATGAGTGAATGATGATAAAAATGAGAGTTTTCTCTCTTATTTATACAATATTAATGACCTTTATTTACAATTAGGTAATAAAAAGGACGACATGGCCAAATTACATTTAAAATCCAATTTTTACACAAATGACATTAATTAAACCCTAATTTTATCTCCAAGGGTGACACCATTCCCTTCTAGGATGACGTTAGGCCCCTAGGGTGGAATTCTAGACCTCAAATGTAGAATGTTTGACCTCCAAAGGCCATGTTTGTTGCCACATGTGAAAACTAGCACACAACTTCCCTCATAAGTGAAAACCCTAACTCTGGGTGACAACAGGGTCATAATGATGATGTCATGTGCTCTCCAGGGTCAATGTTCAGGTGGAAAGGAAATACCCCCTTGGGTCTAGGTCTATCAGAGCGTCCCTGGTGCAACATCCTTCTTTCTTTTTGGTGAAAACCTTTGGTGTCTCTCTCCCCCTGGTGGGGTCACAACTTCCATCTGTGGGATTTCATCCCCATGGAGGTCCAAGCTAATCATTCCCCCATATGTACCTGTCCACCAAGAAAAGTCCTACATCAACAACCAGTATGCCCTACAGGGGTCCATAAGTCACATGGATCATAACAATGTCAATTACATCTAATAATCAAATTACCCAAACATGTGCATCAAAACCCCCTTTACCCAGACAAATGCTCAAAGATGTTATGTAGTTTAACAAGTCAGGTTTGGAGAAGGTCTTAGGATGTTCTATTGGGACAATCCTCCTTACGTTTGGGGTGTTTCTCAGGTGAGAACAAATCTAGGTCATGTAAGTGTGTTTTAAGTGGCGTAGGGGAAAAGTTTGGGCAGAGGTGCAATGATAACATGGAAATGTAGTTCTTGTTAATGGGTGCCTCTGTAGAGGGGGAGATGCAACTTATCATGGATGAATTTTTTTCCTAACCCATTCAATCCTTTTAATCTTAGTATTATTGTTTTTTTCTTTTTTTCTTCAATGGAGGAGTTGAGGGACATTGTCCTGGCTTGGTGACCAGAGGTGAAAACATTACCCACAAGAATTTTACAAAGATGAGAATGTTGGCTCGTGATGAGACCCCCTTTCTCTTAGTTATGCCACCAAGAGCCACTACCCTAGTTTGGTGACTAGATAGATGGTAGTTTCATACCACTACATGCCCATGGTCCTAATAGGTCAGCTCAAGATGCGACCTCTTATCCACCAACTAATACCTTGAGTGTTTATTTATCTTATGGGTTCCCTTTTTTTACTGAGAATCCTTTTACTACCTTCTCGAGAATCCTTGGGTGAATCATATCAAATGTTTCATTTTGGATTTTAACTCTTCCTAGCTACTTTTACCCTCTGGGCCTTTAGCCCCTTCTTCCCACAAGGCAAGGTACAACCCTTCCTAGTGTGACAAACCCAATGCTCGAACAAAGATAGGGGGGGGGGAATGAGAGGAGTAAGGGTGGAAAGTGGTAAGTATGGAGGGAATGGATGATGACCTTTCATAGACCCACCCAATGGAAACCTGTCCTAAAGGGAGATAAACTTACTAGGGAATCATGTCACCCTCCCGGGTATGAGCAAGTCAAAGAGCATAATTTCGAAGAAAACGTTATGAAATGAAGGAGAATTCAGTGCAACATATTCAAGTGCTTCAATAATTAGAGTGACACATACCATGATACCTAGAATCATTACCTCATGGAGCAAGACTTACTTCTAATTCAGGACCGAGCTGGTGGGATGGATACTAGTTCTGTTGATAAATGGGTTGCACTGAAGAAAACATGGGCCCTCCAGGGCCATGCTCAAGTCATCTGGCTCTTGGAACTCTATGTATAGGACCTATGGGCCTAGAGATATGATCTCCTTAGTTATCCCTAGGATAAGGTATAACATATGGCTCCAACACAAGGACATGTGCTCACCGTATAGCGCATGAGAACCTCAACATCTCTAGTATGACTTGTATCTGGTAGATCTCAACAAATGTATTAGTAATCATCAGGGTGGTGATATCACCCCTTGCTCATATATGATATAGTGGAATAAAAGTAAGCATGCATATATACATAATGAAAAAATAAAAAATAAAGCTACACTACACTAGCATGATATGTAGACGGTATATACAATGGATGCAAATTCCTAACTTACCTCTACTTACCCATTGGTTGAATGTTAGGTGTATTCAAATAACCAGTGAAACCATCCTAGAAATATCTCATAATACCTGCCTCTGTTCTTCATAAAAAAAAATACAATGATAAGTCAATCAAAAAAATAACATGAGTTAGAAAATGTATTGTATCATCGGAAATCGTAAAGTCTAGATCATGGAGGCGGGAGGAAGGAACAAAATTATGCCAAGTCACACTCTTACGAAAGTGCTCAGCCCATCTCAGAAAAGGGATCATGAAAAATAAAAGGTTCAAAAGACTGACTCAAAGAGTCTGAAGGTTGGATACCTTGGACATCTTCACATTCTGAGATCTGAGAAGGGACTAGTAAAAACCTAGAGGATGACTGACAATTTCTCAAGGGAAGGATGAAAGACTGAGATAATAAACTTATTCTTGAGGTATTCAACCTACCCTTGAATTCTAAAAGTAATATTTTCCTCAGAGAAAACTCAAGACAAGGGACATATTTTCCAACTGCATGCTTAGTGACATAGCGAGGCAAAGTAATCGATGGAGGTTGGAAAACCTTGTTATAAGTATCCTTCTTTGGGAAAGAAATGCCCTCACCTTTATCAAGATCTGAGCACAATGGTGGTTGATAATATTATTCATAGAATAAATCCAAGTGCTCAAAGGAATACTCATAAAAATCTTCAAGGTATGACCGAAAATCATCAGGAGAATATTGCACTGGGTCATCCTTGGGTGCTTGGAAAAATTTTGTAATTATATCATCATCTTGTTTCCAAACATCAAAATTATTAGTAAGGTCATATGATTGTTGTAAAGGAAACATTTGAATATATCCTTCCATATCATAAATGGGATCCTCATATGAACCAATCACATCCCACTTACGTCTTCCAACATGCTCATCAAAATTATCAACCATGTCACTACCTTTTTCATAACATGAAGGATTTAAAGCATCCAAGGGCTCCTCTAATACTTCTTCACTTCCAAATCATAAAATAAAGCATCATCAAAATTTGGAAAGGGAAATAACTTACTATGTTTACTTCCTATTGTGTAGGAGTGTCAGTGGCTTGGATGAATTCATCAAATGGAAGAGGGTTTAGTACATCATCCCCAAGACTTGTCTCTTTAATCATCTTTTTTCCTTCATCAAAAAATGAAGGGCCTATCTCTTCGAAGGGTTCCTTTACTTCTTCTCCTTTTGAATCATAGAACAAGGAGTCATCAAAAACCTAGAAGGGAAAATGACTAACCTCATCCTCTTCTTTTTGTGCAGGAGGAATACGATCTCAGATGGATTCATTAGAGGGGGGAGCACACATTAATACTTCATTTTCATGTTTGATGTCTTCAGGCTCTCTCTCTTTAACTAGGTCTTCCTTATCCTTGGTAGAATCATGAGTAAATTCTTTCTCTTCCTCATGGGATTGGAAACCTTCATTAGGATCCTTATCCTCAACCTATTGTTGGTCAATGAATTGTTCCCTTATTTCTTGGAATTTACTAACAAAGTTTTCAATGGAATCTAATATGTCCAAACTAAGAGCATCTGGGGTATCTTTGGGGTCATCAAATTTAGTTTCTGGAGTAAAACGGTGTTCTCGCTTGAACAAGGAGATATTTTCGTCGATTTGTATAACCATGTAATAATATTCTTGGATTTATCTTGGCCCTTTTTTACTGAAGAGAAACCCTACATGCACTAAGAGTGAATTGGTATAGAGGCAAGTGAGGTACCTATCTTCAGGGTGATGGATTCTAGGAATTTGGTGTAGCAAATTCTCAAACCTAGTATGGAATTCCTTGACAGTCTCATTCTTGGTTTGTTTCATGTACTCAAGGATTTTTATCAAAATGTGGATATATTCTATGTTAATATTCCATTTTTTGAGAAAGGTTTCTTCCAATTGGTCCATACATGTAATGCTAGCATCAAGGAGATTATCATACCATTTCCTAGAATTGCCATGAATAGTGGCAAAGAAACGTTTCATCGCCAAATCTTCAACATCATCACGAATAGGGTGGAGTTGAAAGAGATCCCAAAAATTATCCATGTGATATTTGGCTATAACCCCATCATTACCAGTGAATCTAGGGAGCCATTTTTCATACCTCGGAGGCATTTGTCAAGGGTAACTTGGAATTTTACTCATATCCAAGGGTTTAAAATTTCCTGGGTCCCATTGAGAAGCCATGGTTGGATTTTTCATCAGTGGAGTCACCAGATAATCCTTCTAGGGATCATCAAAGAGAAAAGAGGGAATCCCCTCAATGGAGTCATCGGGTAAGCTTTTTGAAGTAAAGGCTTTGGATAAAGGCTTACCAAAAAAGTGTCGTTCGAGGAAAATTGATTCGATGATCCTCGACAATGGTGAAAAATGTTATCACACAATATGTACTTGCCCAAATACCAAGGCAAGTGGAAGCAATTATGGTGTAATAGGGAGTGACCTATCACTGTCACCTTAATAGGAAACCCCTTTCTATTTAGGATTATATGAATGTACCCCAGGGGAGATGTCCCCAATGACTTGAGGGTTTGAGAAGGCTAAGGAAAAAGTACAGGAAAGTTCCCCCCTCTCATAGGTCACTCAATTTAAAAGGTTCTTTGTGTCTTATAGAGATGAAGAAAAAGAGAAATGAGGTGTACCTTCCCAGAACAAGACAACAATAGAAAAAACATGAAATTTCAAGGTACCATATGATGTTAGTGCTTCATAAAACCATGAACCTTTGAAAAATAATTAAGATGATATAATGTTGCAACAAAGTAATTATCTATAGAAACAATGAATGTTTTGTAACAACCACAAAAATTATGCTTCAAAAATGCTTGAAAATTACAAGAGAATATAGCTCTAATTTGACAGAATGATAACAACTTGTCAGAAGCAAAGTTGGCAATGTATAATCAACTTTTAATGTCACTTTTTAAAATGAATTTGTTGTTGTAAGATGGATGTATCAATATTTCAACATCAAGTTAGTTAGCCAAAGGAGATGGAATAGATGGAGGAGGTGTTGGTAACCCAAGGCCTCAAACATCAAATTCCTAAGAGAAAATCGACTAGAAAGTAAGAAGACTTAGGCCCTAGAGATTTCTCTTTCCTTAGACAATTTGGAAATAATATATGCAATAGGAAATTAGAGTATGGATACTAGAGTGCTAGCATTTAGGGCTCTAGTAGATACTTCTAAACAAGGTGTACTTTGAGAAAATTAAACAAGTGGAAAACTATAGAGAGAAAGATAACAACTTATGTTTCTCTCCTAGGGTTTTAAGCAAGAAATTTCATAATATTTAACATGAACCAAGTACAATTTACCACACGTATTCAATAAAATAAACAAATTGCAGATTTTCTACTTACTTCACCAAGAATAATTAAGTCAAACCCTAGTTGAATATCCTCCACGATGAAAAATAGCCAAAATACACCTAAATTTACCTCTCCAAGAAGTTTTTCACCACTTAGTTAAGCCAATAACCCTTAAAGAGTGCCGAATTTCATACCACAGACTTGTGTGATGAGTGAATGATGATAAAAATGATAGTTTTCTCTCTTATTTATACAATATCAATGACCTTTATTTACAATTAGGTCATAAAAATGTCGACATGGCCAAATTACATTTAAAATCCAGTTTTTACACAAATGACATTAATTAAACCCTAATTTTATCTCCAAGGGTGACGTCATTCCCTTCTAGGGTGACATTAGGCCCCTAGGGTGGAACGATAAACCTCAAATGAAAAACATTTGGCCTCGAAAGGCCATGAATGTTGCCACACATGAAAAATATCACACAACTTCCGTCATAAGTGAAAACCCTAACTATGGGTGACATCAGGGCCATAATGGTGACTTCATGTGCTCTTCAGGGTCAACCTTTAGGTGGAAAAGGAATACCCCCTTGGGTCTAGGTATGTTGGAGTGTCCTTGGTGAAACATCCTTCTTTCTTCATGGTGAAAGCCTATAGTGTCTCTCTCCCCCTGTTGGGGTCACAATTTCCATATGTGGGCTTTCAACCCCATGGAGGTCTAAGCTAAGGATTCCCCCATATGTACCTGTCCATCGGGAAAAGTCCTGTAGCAATAACTAGTACACCTTCTAGGGGTCCATAAATCACAGTCATAGAAATTTAAATCACATATAATAATCAAATTACCCAAACATGTGCATCAAACCCCCCTTTAACCAGACAAATGCTCAAATATGTTATGGAGTTTAACGAGTCAGGTTTGGAGAAGTTCTCAGGATGTCCTATTGGGACAATCCTCCTTAAGTTTGGGATGTTTCCTAGGTGAGAACCAATCTAGGTCATGTAAGTGTGTGTGAAATGGCATAGGGGAAATGTTTGGGTAGAGGGTGCATTGATAACAGGTAAACATAGGTATTTACTGATGGTGCCTCTATAGAGGGCGAGTTTCACCTTATCATGGATGCCATTGTTTCCTAACCCATTCAAGCCTTTTATTCATAGTCTTATTGTTTTTTTTCTTTTGTGCTTCAAGGGAGGAGCTGAGAGACCCTATCCTAGCTTGGTGACCAAAGGTGACATTATTACCCACAAGAATTTTATGAAGATGAGAAGGTTGGCTCGTGATGAGACCCCCTGTTGTTGGGAAATAATACCCTACGGACTAGCAAACTAGGGTCAGATTTGCATGCAGATTTTGACCTTAAAGAAATGACCTTTTAACCTACCACCCAAAACTTAAACCCCTCTTTCAAGACACATGCATGGAAAGGAACTACTAACCTTTTTTAATGATGTTTGGTGTAGATCCTCCATTGCGCTTTTCCTGCTTCCTTGCGCTGCTCCTTCCAAAGTTAACCTGCAATCAAGACAAAACACTACGCATGGATGCTATTTTTCTACTTGAGGGTTAGAAATTAAGCATAAATTACACAAATCATAGATAACTCATGCATTGGGATGGGAAAAATATTCTTTTATTATTTTCAAAATGAATCAACTTACAATCAAAGTCGAGACCGGCCCCCGCTCCTTGATCCTAATCCTAGGCTCCTCCTCTTCTTTGTCCTCCAACTGCTTTGCGTTAATTCTCCTTAGGCTTGAGGAAAGGCTAAAGGGTTGGGACAAATGGATTTGGAAAATGGGCAGAGTTTCTTCGCTATAATTTTCCTCCTCCAAATAGTACCCCTACCCCTTCTTTTATAGGCTGGAAGGGGCTAGGGTTTTGGATGAACTCTCGACCATGCATGGCCGGGAGTTTCAGTTAACTGACCCATAGTTTTTTGTCCCGTCGGAAACTTTCCTGTTTTTGTGCTTTGTTAGGTAAACACAGGTTGTAGTAGGCCTGCCAGTGTTCACCCGCATGCAGTAGTGGGTTAGGGCGCGTGTACCTTTACCCAAGAGGATTTTTAAAGAGGTTTCTTAGCAGATGTTTTGGCAATGAAGGGAAATGGGTTATCCTGATGCCAAGTAAGCATGTATGGTGCAATTTAGGGTTATAACAGATGCCCCCTAATGTGTGAGGTCAGAAGAGCATCTGATGGCTGAAATACATTACCAATTCTTTTACCAATCTGTACTGATATGCTGAATGAGTGAGCCCAGGAATCAGGAATCAGGAGGTTCCATCTGCAAAATAACACGTCTCACCGAGGCGGGCATACCCATGCTCGGGATAAAAAGGAACCATGGCTACCAATCAAATACATTGTAGATCCATGTCAAATAACTATGAAGAGTAGCCGTGAATAATACACAGCGGAGCTACATCTCGAAATCAGAAAGATATACATCTAAAGTATACATCTCCCAGAAGCTGATTTGGCCTGATGGCTGTACTTCAGAGCTCGAGAAACAACTTCAAAATATTCTAAAATCAGGTAGGAGTGTAATATGAGTGTACGACTGCACTACCCAAAGGTCTTCAACGACTCGTCGATTATGGACTTGATAATCTTCATGATCAGACTGAAGGCTTCAGTGATTTCGAGCAAAGACTTGATTGGACGTTCAGGATGGCCGGGTATGCGGACAAGAGACAGATTACAGAGGGGCTGACTCAGGCTTAGTGACAAACTTCCCTTGGATGATAGCACGAAAAGTGATAATACGCAGGCAACATATCTGTTAATCATAAGTCTACGAAGCAGGAGGCAACACAAACTCTCCATATGTTTGGAAGAGTAACCAAACAGTGGAGGACACAACTCTGTATAGTGAGAAAAAGATTTATATGGTCGTACTACATCCCCTAGTTTGATGATCAAACAGACAGATGTGCTTCATCCAAGGGTGACTCATTATGCTGCCAATAAAGAAAATACTTTTCCCATTCTCTTTTTGGGGTATATTTGATTTTTTTGTTCTTTTTGATGATTTTTGAAAAAGAATAAAGGGATATTATGTTACAGTGGAGGAACGAGTACTGCAAACATACAAGCTCAAGGCATAAAGACAAGACTGATGTTCTGGGGAAATGATACTCGGGAAAAATCCTCCAGTGGCCAAATGTGTTAAGACGCAGAAGCAAACTGTTACAAGGCTGATGGGTAAGGTATGCAAATGTGGTTGATAGAACAAACAATGGTAACGTCCTTAGATGTAAGTTTAATGAGCCCAGAGAAGGTAAGCTCGGTGGTTTTTCATATTTAGAGAGTCTGAAAAAGAATAAAAGGAAACTCCAGTGAGGTACCATTTTCGACAATAGTCTAGTCGGTTCGAAAAAAGGGGTAAACTAGCACCGATTAGACGTCAATTCAAAACCATTTTAACGAGTGTGACAAGGACAAGATCACTCGGCCATTTTTTCATTTTTAAGGAGTCTGAAAAAAGCTTAACTATGGACTCCATCAGGAATGTTCTTCTGGACCATTTTAACGAGTGTGAAAGAATAAGGTCACTCGGCGATCTTTTCAATTTTAGGGAGTCTGAAAAGAGCTTAAGTATGGACTCCTTGGGGGTTTCTTTTTCGTAAATTTAGTCCCCTCGGCCCGAAAAAGGAATAAAATTATACCTAAGGATACTCTTCTAAAGAATGGGAATTCAATAGAGTGTTCCTTTGTTCGTACAGTTGATCGTCTAGACCGAAAAAGGGGTAAACTACCGTCGAAAAGACGTGACTTCAAATTTCAGTTTAACGAGCGTGAAAGGCCACAAGATCGCTCAACAATCTTTTCATGTTTAGAGGGTCTGAAAAGGGCTTAAAAGGAGACCCGTTATGTTTTGGGAGTCCAGAGGGTAAGTCAAAGAGTGAAAAAGACCCATGCAAATGAGGCTCAAACTCATATTCAGAAAATACTATATGGACTCCCGAGCCTACAGTGTTGTTAGAAACGGCATGGACACCATAATGCAACCAGGACCTACCTAGGGCATCCATGTTTCGGTAAGCTCTACCACCAAGTTGCGACACTTCTAGAGAAGATATGACAGTTTCGTGTCACAACCGGATGGGATCGATCCTATCTCATAAGAACAAAAGGCAACAAGATGCAACAGTTGGGATGAAATCCTACCCTATATGCTCAAGTTGATTTTTGAAAAAAAAAAAAAAAAAATTATGGATCGTCAATATTTTTTTTATTTTTATTTTTCGAAACTCAATAAAAATTGTCCCAATACCTGATCAAATCCATCCCATATAACTCCTGGATCACTCTAAATGGTTTTTGATATAAAGAAACTGATAAAGGGGCCCAAAAAGTGACAAAAAGAGGCCAAAAAGTCTATAAATAGAAGCTGGCAGCTCATTATCACCATTGCTGATTTGGAAATTGACTCTGGAGCCAAAACACCCCCTTTGCCAAAGATCGTGATTCCGAGAGCTACGGTGGATGAAACATACTTCTTCTTGGACCAATTAAGTACAAACTCCCTTGTATAGCTACTCAATACTTCATTTTTAGCATTTAGTTGATTTTGGGGGTGGGCGTCGACCTCAAAAAGGTCGGCCCTAGGAAAACACAGGCTATCCAGGGACAGCCCGTGGGTACCCGAGACTGTCGCCTCTACAGGCCGCGGGTACCCCCCCGCGTGGTGAAAAATCCAAAATTAAAAACGTATTGACCCTCCTTTTTTCTTTGTTGTGTTGGCAGGATGTATGTTCAGTGGAGGGAGAGGGAGCACGAGGCCGCCAATGAGTTAGTGGCTGCAGATCCAAATATTGTGGTCGTGCTGATGCAGTGTGGGTTGGTGAAATTCTTTTTATGTCCGTTTATGCGTACGCAACCAAGGCTATTGAACGCCTTGGTTGATTACTGGCACCCTGATGCAGAGGCATTCATGCTAGAGGGGCAATCCTTGGTGCCCACCACCAAGGATATTTACTTTTTGACTAGCCTCTCAAGGAGAGAGGAACCAGTCAACTTTCAGACTTTTCCTGTGGGGCCAAGCAAAGTCTCGGAGCTGATAGAGGAGTACTATGAGGCTGGGACCGATCATAGAACTTCCTCGGTACCCGTTAGTAGGATTACCAACCTCTCCCTACAGACTATTTTATTTCTCATTGGGCGGATCACCGGCTCAGCAGCCGTGCACCAGGCTTCGTGCGCAGAGATGAACTTTGCGATCCAGTGCATGAATGCACAAATTTTTGATTGGAGTACCACACTATTGGAGTGCATGAAGAGTCAGTTGACAGCTTGCCGACAGCGGACACACATGAATTTTGGGTTTGGGACCATCCTGTGTTCATTCTTCTTCGATAGAGTTCCGTGTTTCAGTCCTCGGCTGACAGTACGAGGACATCTGGACACTTTCCCCGCAATATGCAGATGGGCACTGTTACTGTCGCGACAGGGTGGTGGAAGGACCGTGGAGGCCTTCAACGATGACTTTTTTGCTTAGCTGTCATGACAGATCCCGGCTATTGAGGACTACCCATATGCGAGGATCGACTTCTCCAGAGATCCAAAGATACCAGTGCCTCCTGGTGAGGAGCGAGGGGAGATGGGTAAGTCTCCACCTGCATAATTTTTTTATATCTAATTTTTATGTCTTTTTTCATATATATATCATGTTTTTGTATACCATAGGTTTTGATGGGTGAATTTTTATTGCATGCATATGTGGGACCCGTGCGACCTGTCGACTATGCACGGAACAGGCATCGCCCACGGCCAGAAGCCATAGCTGCCACCGCTGGAGGAGCAGCAGTAGCAGGGAACCTCCCAGTAGGAGAGGTCGAGAGGGTCCTGAGGTGAATTGAGCGGAAATTTACTGCACTCACTCACACAGTTCCCATGGAAGAGATAGAGGACCTGCCGCCCTCCATGCAGACTCATGTTGTGGGGGCACCTCGGACATGGGTACGATTGTTTAGGCATTTAGCCCAAGATGTACATGATTATAATAGGGCCCATAGGCCCTGAGCATACATTAGACTTTTATGTGCCACGAGCACCGATATGTACATATTTTTTGAGGGCATAAGCCCAGTGATTCGTTACTGTTCCCACTAGTGAGGCATTTGCGCCCATCTATGTACTCTTAGGATTTTATGATGTTTATATATGGTTTTTATCTCTTTTTTGTGTTTTATGGATTGTGTGTACAAAAATGTATTTACATGTTTATGTTTATGATCTTTTTATATGTGAGAAAGATGCCAATCTAAAATGTGATTAGCTAGAGTATCTGTGATTTGATTTAAACTCCTAGGAACATGATCATATGTGATATAATCAAAGTTGTGTTCCAAGAGACGTACCCTAAGGAATCATCGGTGTAAAGTTGGGTCATGAACCCGGTATATTTTGTTTATCTACGACACAACCAGTTGAGCGTCTAGATAGACCTGGAGATGAGAGATGCCCAATGACAAAGCGTCACGAAGCAACTCAATAACTGCACTATACCCAACAACATTATTCGTGGTGTCACCTAAGCATATACCTCCGGAAGATACCAACTGACCCTGTGGTGTAAAGATTACCCAAGCTGCGGAGGCAAGCCTCCGCGTGTGTCGACTAGCACCGTCCGCATACCCAACGAACACCTCGGACTCACTTGACATCTGCCATATTGACGAAAGATAACATCAATGACATGTCCATAACACTTTTTAAAAGAAACGTAAACAAGTAATAGTACAAAGACTATACATATGTTACAAAAAGTTACCCACAGTGACCATTCTATGAGTAATACTTCTTGAGGTAGAGCCCATTTCTAGGCTCCGCCAAAGCATTCCCTTCAAAATCGACCAAATGATAAGCGCCCTTCTTTAACACCTCTTTAATAATGAAGGGTCTGAACCACATGGGTTTGAACTTTCCTGCCCCCAGGGGGTCCTTGTCTTGGTCATAGACCAGGACAAGGTCACCCTTAGAAAAAATCTGAGGACGAACGGACCTATCCTATTGACACTTGACCTTATGTTTATGAGCCTCATTGGCCAGACCCATATCGTGACGCTGCTCATCAAGCTACTCAAGGTGTACTAACCGCTCTTCAAGAGGATAAGTGTCTGGCAATAACTGTTTTGCCAATCTCAGAGATGGGATTTGACATTCGATGGGAAAGACTGCCTCCAGCCCATAAATGAATTGGAAAGGTGAGAAACCGGTTGCAGTCTTAACTGATGTTCGGTAAGCCCATAATGCCGAGTATAACATCAAATTCTAGTTTGATGTGGCTGAGTTGATAGTTCACTGTAGAATAGTCTTAAGAGTTTTGTTTACAGCTTCCACCTGCCCATTAGCTTGGGGGTAGTAAGGTGATGAATGTTCTTGCCGTAACCCAAGCTTTAATGTTAATTTAGACATCATTTGGTTCTGAAAGTGACTGCCATGGTCAGTGACAATCTCTCTCGGGATGTCGAACCTTGCTATAATCTGGTTGAATAAGAAGAGAGCTTCAGTCTCTCCATCATCTTTAAACGTTGGCATAGCTTTGACCCACTTAGTGAAGTAGTCGACAGCTACGATGATATAGCGGTGCCCCCTTGCTGACAGGGGGTTGCATGTAGAGTAATCAATTCCCCACTTAGTGAAGGGACCAACTGTGATGACAGGAAACATATGAGCTGGATGTGCCCTCATCTTCTGAGAGAAGATTTGGCACGGATGTCACTTCATGACCGACTCGATACAATCTCTGATAAGTGTGGGCCAGAAGTAACCTGCTCGTAAAATATTTTGGGTTGTTGCCAACCCAGATAAGTGACCGCCACAAGCTCCTGTATGACAATAATTGAGCACTATAACGGCCTCCTCATGAGTGAGACATCGACGCAAGATGCAGTCTACACCTCTCCGATACAACGTATCATTGAGTATGAGATAATTCTTAGCCTGATGGCATATCCGCCGATGCTCATCACGAGAAGCAGAGGTGGGGAACTTCAAAGTCTGGAGATAGATCAGTATATCTCCATACCAGGGGTCTGACGATTCAATCAAAAACATATCCCCCTGGATAGGTGATTCCTCAGGCACAACATCACCTGACTCAACCAGAAGTTTCGAAATAAGTTCTGCGAAGACCAATGACTTCTTGGACTTTGCTGAAATGAATTCTAAGTCAAATTATTGGAGGATGACCATCCATCTACTGATTTTTCCGCCGATAACTCATCGTGTCAACATGTACTGGAATGGATTCACGACAATAACGACGGTGGTCTTGCGAAACAGAACATAGTGACAGAATCATTGAACAACATGAACTGCTGCCAACGCAAGTTTTTCTAGATGGGAATAATTAAGTTCCGGTCCTACGAGGCCTCGACTCAGGTAATAGATCACGTATTCTGAAAACAAATCATCTTCCTGAACTAAAACCATGCCTATAGTTGACTCTGCAGCAGCCAGATATAATAGGAAATCCTTGTTATAATTAGGTGGCCGTAGCAGAGGCGCAGTTGTGAGGCCGTGTTTTAATGCATCGAAAGAGCATTGAGTGGCCTCGTCCCAAAAAAAGGGAACATCTTTCTTAAGTAAACGCATAAAGCCCTTGGTGATTTCGGCATAGTTGGCGATGAAGCGTCGTAAGAAGTTCGCCTTGCCTTGAAGACTTTGAAGTTGTAAGATTGTGCGTGGGGGGGGCAACTAGATTATTGCCTCCACCTTAAGAGGATCCACCATGATCCCTGTTGTTGATACAATGAAACCTAACAAACGTCCTGACGTGATGCAAAATCTGCACTTGTTGGGATTCAAGCGAATCCTGAAGTAGCGACAGTGTTCGAAGATTAGTCTAAGGTGCATAGGATTATCCTTTCGCTTGCGAGATCATGATGCTAAATCATCTAGATAGACCTTGACTATATGTTTGAGGTCGTGAAACGCAAAATACATGGCCCGCTGGAAAGTGGCTCTAGCATTCTTGAGGCCAAAAGGCATCTTACGATAGACGAATGTACCCCATGGACAAATGAATGTCATTTTGTGTTGGTCCTCAGGTTTGATTTGGATTTGATTATAGCCCGAAAAACCATCCATGAACGACAAGGCTTCACAACCGGCACATTCATCAATGATCTGGTCGATGAATGGGGTTGGATAATTATCTTTTGGACATGCCTTGTTCAAATCACAGAAATCGGTACATACATGAATCGTGCCTTGGTTTTTATCGACTGACACGGGGTTTGACACCCATTGAGTCAAATGAATAGGGTAAATGAACCTTGCCTTGAGAAATTTCTCAACCTCACTCTTGATGGCTGCTGCTTTCTTAGGATTAACTGGACGAAGTTTTGTCAAACAGTCTTTGCATCAGGATACGTTGTGATTTCATGTTCAACTATTTTCAGATCGATACCTGGCATTTCCTCATAAGACCAGACAAAAACGTCGCGGAATTCTTTGAAAATATCTGTGTAAATCTAAATCTCTTCGGGGGAGCAATCCGCTCCCATGAAGACATTCTCCACGACGCCAGGGTTTCGGGAGATGTTAATAGGTATGGTTTCAGCGATAGTCGCCATATTCCCTTCAGCATAAATTTCCTGTGTAGCTAAGAGGTTAATAGGACACGGCTTATCTCCCGTCATGGTGATAGTGAATTATCCTGCCTCGATTCGGCGTAACTCTGGGAGGAAATAAGATCTGTGATGAAGATCGTCCCAAGGTTTGTCTGGAATAGTCATTGCTTTGATTACTGCTTCGTCGGAAGGCAAGACTAAGTCTAATGAATCGGTGGTAGCAAGAGCACCTTGAGCCCAAATAGGCTCTGGAAGTGGATCCAATTCTTGTGCGGGATTCTGATCAGGGTTAGATGAAGCTTGCTGGACTAAAGAGTACACTACTTCAGCGGCCGACAAGGGCATGGACCTGTCGGAGTGCGTTGTCTCATCCATTGTGGCTAATGAGGAAGGAAGAATCCACGGATCCGTAAAGTAAGTCATGCGGAACGACGACACTTGAAAAATCTCAGCCTTGTGGTGATTTGATATAAACTTGACATCATCATGAGGAGGTGTGTAATCGAAGGTACCCATCAAGGATGGGCACAAACCAACTCCTACGTTAACAACACCGGCTTGAGGATTATCAATCATGGGAACCGTGGATGCCCCCAAATCTGGGTCAGGTCTAGAAAAGGACAATTGATCGATGGTCACTATTCGACCCTCATGTGGAAACAATAAGACTCGAAAAACTGTAGCAACCACAGCTTGCATAGCATAAGTCCAACTCCAACCTAACAAGAGATTATAGTCAAGGGGGGCATCGACTACCTCTACTTCAATGCACACAGTCTTCCCTCCTAACTGTACAGGGAAAGAAGGAACGATGCCATGTGGTTGGAAAGAACGACCGTCGAACACCGTGAGGAGAGTAGGTGATGGAGACAAAGAAGGCTGACCAATGGCCTTCCAACATGCTAACGACATAACGCAAGTCGAAGCTCCCTCGTCGACCACCGTGCGAAAGATATTCCGTGTAAAAAATTTCGTGGGGTGAGCCACTACTATTTGAAATGCGACCTGGTAAGGCAGACGAGGTTTTAAGTCAGTCGTATCTAACATGATGGTACCCGGGTTACAAGTCTCAGTAGAGCCTAAAGCAGTCAAAAAGGCTTTCCTTTGAGCAGGGCAGCTTTGGAGGACCTCCAAAGCAAACATCGCACAAGGGGTTTGTGATAAATCTTCCACCACAGAGTAATTCTGGGCGGCCCTTGCGTTTGGGTTGTGAGAAGCTTTCTT
>ML827817.1:52881-71820 GCA_009831015.1 Picea engelmannii
AGGCCTCCAGAGCCTCATTGTAACCATCTTCTTGCGAATGCGAGTAGCCGTCACATCTCTTCTCAGAGATAAGCTGCCACCATTCTAGCGAGTCGTTCACTCTGTATTTTTACAGTCTCTGTACATTTCTTTCATTAATAGAAATCATGTATTACTGTATATCTGTGTTTATGGTTGCATCTCTGATACATTTCTGTTATATTATTTAATATCCGCGATATCTCTGTGCATTTCCTTATTATATCTCTGCTCTCATTTCGTGCCAAAAATAATCCGGATCAGTATCCTGCGCCGGAGCAGACTGTCCAAATATGGGAGTGCCCCCAGATGGGAAAGCAGTGGATGCAAAAGTGTTGTTACCAAACGTCTCGTTCCAAACAAACGGTGAAAAACCTACCGGCAGAGTTTGCGCAAGTGTTCCTTGACTCTCGGCTCCAAACGAACTCGTATGTGCAGGCTACCCGGCGGACTGCTGATGCAGACCACCAAGCGAAGGGGACGAAGGAGAGATATGACCTCCAATGTAAGGAAAATCATTAAAAGGGACAGGAATTCCCCCAAGTTGACCTTGCAGAGGAGCATTAGAGCTCCCTTCCCCCAGACCCAAAGTTTGTAAAGTGGAGTAAGTGAGTGCAGGACTTGTACCTGAACTAGGCATACTGTATGAGAACAGAGGGCCTGTCGCACTAGGTGTGAAGGGATTTGTGGCCATCGCGATAGATGAGATCGGTCCACTGTGCGATGTAGTTGTGGCTGAGACCTTAGTGGCTCGGACCGACGATGGCAAGTTAGGAGATGCTTCTCCTATGGTAGCAACGGTGGTGGGAATGGAAGAATTCCCAGAGGAAGTAACAGTGTTTGGTTCCATAACTGTGTGAGGCACTGACAGGCGCTCGTAAAATTGGATTGGTACAATGACCGATGACCAAGTATTAGTGGTTGGGGTTTCAACCAAGCCAATATTGGCGATTGATTCCTTCGGGAGTTGTTCAGGCACAATGGTTTGTAACCCGGTTGCTTCGAAAGACCCTTGTTGGTCTAGCTTCCGCCTCAATGGTGGCGGGGGTGGCTCCAGTATAACCGGTGGCAGGCCCAGGAGCCTTCGTGACTGGCGGAGCTCGGGATCCTCCACTGTGTGAGAAGATCCAAGACACGCTAAGGTATTCTACACGATCAAACAGTAACAAACACTAAAAAAGAATCCCCTAAGAAATAAGACAAGAAATCACTAACTATTTTGAAGAACAGTTACAACAACCAACACTAGAGCAACTTACCGGTGCAAGTGAAACTCGAAAATGGAAGCACCCTCCGGGTATACTCTACAAAGCGTGGCCCGATGTCTGTCCTAGGTACCGTGGTATACCCCCGCAGTCACCTGTGTATGTCCCTAAAAAGATTGGAAACTAGTTTGCCAGCATGAAAACAGTCACCAGGCGGGTACAGTCGATAGTCAGGTAGACCACAATGAGCAGGGTATCAGGCCTGAAACCTGTCAAGGGTATCGAGAGAAAATGGTTCGGAAGACAACTGAGGACCTCGAACGGATTCGAGACCCACAAAGCCCCATGGCAAATGCAAATGATGGAATCCCAAAACAAATCCTTGATATGTGTTCTCCACTACGCTTGGTCCAGATTTGGAGGGGTTATCTTCGCTACCTTTCCTTACGCGACTTCATGTTTATCCCCTGTGTTAGAGGGGGGTCCCGGATAACTTCCATGAAACTGGACTTCTACACTCCCTATCAGAGACTCCAATGTTTGGTTTTGAGTGGCTTTGGAGAGTTTCCTCTCCAACCTAATCCAAGGCCCTAGTCCTGAACTAGTTTGTGAACCCTACAAACAAAAAGTCTAATAGATTTTAAATTAGCATTGCTTTTATGAGCTTTTTTACATCACGGGATATGAAGGAGAAACTGATGATGTGTAAAGACTCAAAGCAAAGACGAATGAAAAATGATGGAAACAAAAGACTTTTACTAAATGAAAAAATCAACAATTTTTCACAAAGAAAGACTTCTTTTTCTTTTCAATTTTGCTAAGATTTCATGCAGCGAACATAAAGGAATTTCAGCTCGACTACGAGCTACTTATGCTCTAAATTCACTGCAAAAAAAATAACTTATGAACAAAAAGACTTCTCCCTAGCTATTGATGCAGAAACACAATCTTCAAACAAAGAAGAAAATGAGAAAGATATATATATATATATATATATATATATATATATATATTTATTTATTTATTTATTTATTTATTTATTTAAGTGCTAAATGAAGCAACAAAGGGAAAATGCCGACAAGCACAAAACCAAGAAAACAAAATAAAATTCTGGCTTAAAGCATAGATCGCAAAGAACCAGAGCAAAGACACACAATGGCAATCGAGAAAGCACAGATTCTTACGCTTGTCTAAAAACCATAAAACACAATTTTTCTTTTTTATCTTTTCTATCAACTATCAATTAAGAAAAAAAAGGCTAAGGTTAAGAGGCCCTAACCTACTGACTGTGCAACCCTAGACTCAAACCCCTGAGAGGAACACTTCTCACCACAGGAAGGGATGACTGCCCCACCCTGATTGAAAAGCAACCTATAAAGCCCGCTACTGTCACTGAAACAGCACGCGTGCAAATGCGTGCTGACCTACAACAGAGCGCGGGTACCCGCGGGCTGCACTTTCACAGGCCGCGTGTAAGTATAAACTCTAAGACAAAACTAAACACAGGCAGCCCAGACCTGGAAGAGGCCTCTCGTATTGACACCCAGGGTCTCTTAAAGGCTTGGATGCTTCTTCTTTAATAGAAAAGAAAAATAATTGCAGAAAATAACAAATGCAATAAAGCAAACTGAGACAAGACTATGAACCAGCAAGACTCAGACATGATCCAGAAATCCCCCTGAGAATGTATAATTCTGACAGGGAAGAGGGGGACTGCCTCTTAAGCTCTCTGACTCCTACACGCTACTGAAACCTCTACAGCTAGCATTCACACGCGTGTTGTAGAAGGTTAGGGCACGGGTTACATGCGTGCAGGCCTTCTACAGGCCACGTGTACCTCTGTGTGTCCCAATAATTATCGTCAAGCAACAGTCAAGGAAAAACTGGTATAAAGAACCAGGTTCCCTGCTAGTTCTGACCTAACAGAAAATAGACAACCAAAGAAACAGAAAATCTAATCCTTTAAACTACCCAAAAACCTCAACTAAATCTGGAAACCCTAAAGAGTATCTTCCCCAGTGGAGTCGCCAATTCTGTTGTTGGGAAATAATACCCTACGGACTAGCAAACTAGGGTCAGATTTGCATGCAGATTTTGACCTTAAAGAAATGACCTTTTAACCTACCACCCAAAACTTAAACCCCTCTTTCAAGACACATGCATGGAAAGGAACTACTAACCTTTTTTACTGATGTTTGGTGTAGATCCTTCGTTGCGCTTTTCCTGCTTCCTTGCACTGCTCCTTCCAAAGTTAACCTGCAATCAAGACAAAACACTACGCATGCATGCTATTTTTCTACTTGAGGGTTAGAAATTAAGAATAAATTACACAAATCATAGATAACTCATGCATTGGGATGGGAAAAGTATTCTTTTATTATTTTCAAAATGAATCAACTTACAATCAAAGTCGAGACCGACCCCCACTCCTTGATCCTGATCCTAGGCTCCTCCTCTTCTTTGTCCTCCAACTTCTTTGCGTTAATTCTGCTTAGGCTTGAGGAAAGGCTAAAGGGTTGGGACAAATGGATTTGGCAAATGGGCAGATTTTCTTCGCTATAATTTTCCTCCTCCAAATAGTACCCCTACCCCTTCTTTTATAGGCTGGAAGGGGCTAGGGTTTTGGATGAACTCTCAGCCATGCATGGCCGGGAGTTTCAGTTAACTGACCCATATATTTTTGTCCCGTCGGCAACTTTCATGTTTTTGTGCTTTGTTAGGTAAACACGGGCTGTAGTAGGCCTGCCAGCGTTCACCCACGTGCAGTAGTGGGTTAGGGCACGTGTACCTTTACCCAAGAGTATTTTTAAAGAGGTTTCTCAGCAGATGTTTTGGCAATGAAGGGAAATGGGTTAGCTTGATGCCAAGTAAGCATGTATGGTGCAATTTAGGGTTATAACACCCCCTTTCTCTTAGTTATGCCACCAAGATCCACTACCCTAGTTTGGTGACCAGATAGATGGTAGTGTCATACCTCTACATGCCCATGGTCCTAATAGGGTGGCTCAATATGAGACCTCCTATCCATCAACTAATACCTTGAGTGTTTATTTATATTACAGGTTCCCTTTTCTTACTGATAATCCTTTTACTATTTTCTCAGGAATCATTGGGTGAAGCATCTCAAAGGTTTCATTTTGGCTTTTAAATCTTCCCATATACTTTTACCCTCTGGGCCTTTAGCCCCTTCTTCCCACAAGGCAAGGCACAACCCATCCTAGTGTGGAAAACCCAATGCCCGAACAAAGGTGGGGGGTGAAATGAGAGGAATAAGGATGGAAAGTGGTAAGTATGGAGAGAATGGACGATGAAATTTCATAGACCCAGCCAGTGGAAACCCATCCTAAAGGGAGATCAATTTACTAGGGAATCATGTCACCCTCCGAGGTATGAGCAAGTCAAAGAGCATAATTTCCAATAAAACATTATGAAATGAAGGATAATTCAGTGCAACATATTCAAGTTCTTCAATAATCAAAGTGACACATACCATGATACCCAGACTCATTACCTCATGGAGAAAGACTTACTACTACTTCAGGACCAGGTTGGTGGGATGGATATTGTTGTTGTTGATAAATGGGATTCACTAAAGAAACAATGGGCCCTCCAAGGCCATGCTCAAGTCATTTGAATCTCATCTCTCTATGTCTAGGACATGTGGGTCTCAATACATGATCTCCTTAGTTATCTCTAGGATAGGGGATAACAGGGTTATCATACCTGATCTAAAAATTGGCCAAAGTTGAACACTTTGATGATGAGAAAGGGGCTTGATGGAGGCATTGAGCCCAATATAGAAGTAAATCAAATCAAAAAATTTGAGTGGTGATCAAAGGCATAAATGGATCCATTAGGCTTGATTTGAAAATTATTCAAGGAGACACTCGAACAAGTGAAAAGTGGGCTTGATTGGGAAATCAAATTAGAAGAAAAAAATGAACAAGGAAGAAAAAATCCAAGTTTTTATATATTTGTGACAGATTCCAATGGTTGAAAGATAAATGGAAATTTGGATAAGTGTGAAGGAAACCATGAATGTGTTAAATCTATGAAGGCAAGGATTGGTTTTGAATGTAGTTGGCCATCTAATTTCTCTGGCCTAAAAGAGGTGATGACCAACTCAACAAGGCGATAACATCAACTCCTCTTACAGGATGGATCCTCTCTATGAGGTGCCAAGATCTAGACTTTGGGGTGTAGAAAAATTCCTTAATCCATTGGGCCATGGATTCAAAATTTTGTTTGCATTCTTGGTGAAAATTTTGACCTAAAAAATAAAAGGAAAGGACATATATACAAAAAAGAAAAGTAAATAATAGAAAAAATTAAAAGGAACATTATGGTACATAGTGGAACTTCCAACGAACAACTTTCTGGCTTGCACTTAGGATACATGAAGTGTTTTAATTTACTTTTTATAGCTTGCACTTAGGATACATGAAGTGTTTTAGGTTACTTCCATTGATAGAAAATCAAAGCACTATCCCTCTAGGTTACTCAAGCGAGAATAGTTGGGGGTTTGGGCACAAGTTTCCTATATGCCATACATACCTAGCCATAAGCTCTCAAACTTCCCATGCTTACAAGAATCTTCATGTCTTTTATTCCAAAAGAGAACCATGGTCCATGTCTCCTTTAACAAATCTCCTATGCCCATCCCTTCTGTCAAATATCTTCTTCATCCTATCTTGATGGGTTCTTTTCTCTTGAACTTCAACCAGTTGATTATCCTTCTTTTGACCTTATCATGCTTAGACACAATATCCTATAGAAATGTCATTAAATAAATCTCCAATTGAGTAGGTAGGACTACCTCCATGCCATAGACCAACTAGAAAGGATATTTCTATGTATCCCTCTTGGTGCTAATCTTGTCTACCCATAGGTAATATCTAATTTGGAACTCTCGTGATATTTTGTTGTATGAAATGGTCTTCTTGGTGATGTTCATGAGGTTATTATTTGAAGAATCAACATGGTAATTTCCTTGAGGGTAGTGTGTGGATGAATGATCTGGGATTATATTGAATTTCTGGAAAAAAGATACCATCCCTAAAGAGGGGAAACCTTTCCATTGTTTGTAAGTATTTTCCTAGGGAAATCAAACCTAGACTAGATATTTTCTTCAAGGAATTTGAGGACAACATGGTTAGTAGCATGTCTTGTGGGGATGGATTCTACCCATTTATAAAATAATAAATGGTCATGAGGATCCATTGAAGCTAGACACATGATGGAGAGAGTATCTCACCTATGAAATCAAGAACTCATTGCCGAAAATGGGCCTCCACTTGCACTAGCATTAGGGGTAAGGAAAGGATTTTCTATCTTCTAGAAAAATTTTGGCGCTCATGGAATACCCTAACAAATTTATGGACATCAAATAATAGGGTGGGCCCTAAATATATAAACCTTAAGATATTGTGGGCTTTATATTTGGATATGAAATGGAATTCATATATCCATTGATATATGTCTTTGATCAACAAATTTTCCTCCTCTTCCAAAATACATCTAAGAAGTAGTCCATGTTGGTTTCTCCAATGCAGTTAAGCCCCAACAGTACAATATGTAGTTTCTCTAAGTTTCAAATATCTCCTTTGTGACTTGTCCATTCCCTAGGGATAAAGACTAGTGTCCAACGGATATGCTATATCCTAGTGACATGGGGAGTCTTTATAGAAATACTTAATATATAATCCCCCTTCTGTTTCTTGATCTCCCATATCCTCATATTATATTGAATTTATGCCCATTGCTTGTAGGTTAGTTTCAATTATCAATTTTTCCATCCCATTGGCCTTTAATCAACATGGTTTGTTTGATCACTAAGTCATATTCCTAAATATTTTTGATCCACTTCTCCATTTTTCCATCTACTTCTAGATGGAAAAGTATGTCCTTGATTAATATTTGTGTGACATAAGAAACTATCAAGGACTGCAATACACATTCTCTAGTATATTTAGGGTTTTTACTAGAGCATAGGACTATTTTCCCATGATGTTGTTCTTCAAATCTACATCTCTAATGGATTTGATGAAAAATGCAATGGCTTATTCATGTCCCTCATCATTCATTTGTAGGAGGAATACAATGATAGTGCGCTCAAAGGAAAAGGGGAAAATCATGAATTCTTTCTTGTAGTTAGGGCTCATTAGCACAAGAGTTTCTCCCAGGGATTTCTTTCTTGTTAAGAAAAGATCTTTAGTTGGATCATCCCATTTAATCTTGCTATCATTTTTTAGAATTTTGGTCATTTTCTTAGTGAGTTCAACAAAGTTGGATATGAATCTCTAGAGAAAATTGATCTTCCCAAAAAATGATTGGAGGGCCTTCTTGTGTCTAGGTATGGAGATAGTATTTGTTTCTTCTACCCTATCTAGATTAACCGCGAACCCCTACATATATACTATAAGTCCCAATAATTTCCCTTCTATAATCCCAAAGAAATATTTCTTGGGATTGAGAGATATTCCAAATTTTATGCACCTCTAAAAAACCTACCTTAGATGTTCTATATGATCAATGACCTTTTTTTAGTAGATAGTCAATTCATCAATATATATCACAATGAAAATGTCTTTTATGTTAGCAAAGGCACAATTTGTAGCTCTTTGAAAAGTATCCTCATCATTTACTAACCTAAAAGGCATCATAACAAATGCAAATGTGCCTCACAGAGTGGTGAAGGTAGTCTTTAGTATGTCCTCTTGGTCCTTCATAACTGAATTGTATCATGAGAAGTTATCCAACATAGAAATCCTTTTAGACCCTACTACTTTCTATAGCATTTGATCCATCTTTGGAAGGGGGTTGGTTGTCCTTTATGGAAGCTATATTCAAATTTTTGAAGTCTATGTCGAGCCTTATTTCTCCATTTTTCTACTTGAGAGGAACCAAGTTTGCAACCCATTTTGAATATCCTACTGGAATAATTATTTTGGCATCACAAAGTTTTTTCAGCTCCATTTGTACCAAAGGGTGTAGCATAGGATTTAATTGCCTATGTGTCTACCTAAAAGGATGAATGTATTATTTTAAGGGGATCTCATGTTGGAATATGATAGGGTATTAATTTTTAGGATCCTCATACCTCCATGCAAATACATCTTTGAATTATTTGAACAATTAAATGTACTCATCTTTTTCTCAAGGAGACAAAATATTTGATATCTTGATGAATTTTGGATCATATTCTCTTCCTAGGTTGTAGTCATCCACCTATAGTGTACCTAGGGAGGATAATATGGAATACCTAGGGATGTAATCAAGGGTTATAATAATAGATAGGTGGGCACGTAGTGTGAAAGAAATAGTTGTAGGAAGGATTACTAAAAGGTTCCACCTACTAGAAAGTTCCTAGGAGGTTAGATAGAACTATATAAAGAAGTAGAATCAATGTAATGAGGTTTCTTGCGAAGTATTATATTGTAATTGTAGAATGCATGGATTTTGGAGTGATTCTCTCCATAAGGAATAATTAATGGTCTTACCCTACCTTAAGGGTTCTTCTATAAATTATTGTGTTGTTTATGGTGGTGAATGTTTTGGTATTTTTGAAGTTTAAAGGTTTATTTCTGAAGTTAAGGGTTATATTTTATCCAAGGTACACTACAATTGGTATCATAACTCTTTCTTGCAACAAAAATGGGAAGACATTTTTTCTTCATTTTTTTGTAGATTTTTCAAAGGAAAAAAAGGACAACAACCTTCAGATCAATTTCCAAAATTTTCTATGAAAAATCTAAAGAAACTAATTGTAGATTTGAGTTCTTAAAAAATACCCAATTTCAAAAAACAAATCGTCCAAATCAGAGGCCAGGAAGTGCAATTATTTTTTTATTTAAAATCAGTGGTTTTAAGTTTTTTTCGGCGACGACTTTTGCGATTTGCAAATCAAATGTACTTTAATGGAGTGTCCATATTTTATTTAAACCAATCCTAGTGTTATAGAGTGGCCATGAAATTTCATAATTATGATCATAATAGCCAATCAAAGAAATATTTACCAAGTTATGATCATTTTACGTTAGTCGCCTCAAACCCTAGTTGCATAAAATAGCTCCATTAAAAAGTAAGTTATTTCTTCAAAAACATAGATGTGTTTTTGGATTATAGCAAGCACAAAGTATTTTACAATAAAATATGATAGTCTTACTATTGAACAGTACATAAAATAAAGGAAGACAATATGTGGAGATGTGTGGAAAATTTGGGCAAGTCTTAATTTAAGAGACGATGATGTCATATGGTGGAAATTGATTAACCATGACAAGATGATGGCAATTTCAGATGAAACCTTTGAAAAAGTACTTTTAGATAGGTGGTTTCATGTTGGGAAAAACGATAAAGAGAGCAACAAGGTTTTTTTTTCTTTCACAAACATCCTATTACAGGTTCATGGATGTATTCAACAAGAGAAGGTCATTGTTTCTATTCACTCTAGTTGCAATCATAATTTCATCAATGTTAACTTGGCTAAAATATTGTAATTTTATGCAAAGCATATTCAAAGCACACAAGTTGAGGGCGAGAATGTTCAAATTTTTAAATATTTGAAGCCTATAATGGATAAATATGTGTTGCATTTATATTTTCATGCTATAGATATGGATGATGTGGATATTGTTTTGGGATATCCTTGAAAGGACTTAATTGGTATAGTTAATATTATTGTGCAAAAGATTTTTTGAGGCTTTGGTATAAGAAAAAGAAAATGACATTCCATGTAGAGTCCAAGTTTGAATCTGTTAGCACATGATATGTATTGAAGGTCACCATCAAATGTTTTCATCCAAACAAGTGTCCAAAGGGTCTTAGACATTCATCCAACCACCTAAAGTGTCTTGTCAATTCATAAATCAGATGTGTTGTAGACTCTCTTGGAATTTCGCAACACTCCAAATAGGGCATGTGCCAAATCTTTTATGATTACGATTTCTAAAGGGTATATAATGGTGTTTTCTAGATTTTAGTTCCATTTTATCATCATACATATCCCATGTCTTCTAATGTAAAACTCTGCTACAAACCCATCTACTGCAAATCAAACTAGTGTTGCAAACTCTCTGTTTTGTACAATTGCTTTGAAATATGTCTATTCAATATTTCTTTCAACCTTTTCATCATCATTTCATCCATGATTATAGCTTCAAGTTACTTCATAAACTCTGAAAATAATGTTCTAGTATAAACCTTACTTCCAACAAAACCCTAAGAAACATTTTTGTCTTATTATGCTTATAATTGTGGTTATTGTTGCTATTGGAAGACATTCTTCTTGGCTAAGAGGTTGTAGGAGATTCTTTCATGTTTTGGCATCAGTTGTAGTCATCAGAGAGAAAAAAATGACACCTACAGAAAGTTCGCAATGCATCTCGTTGAAGGCGTTGCGAACTAATTAAAACTGGAATAGTTTGCAGTGCACTCTTATTGTCATGATATCTAGAAGAATAAAAAATGGATTTTTCCCCAAATTGGTGTGGAGAAGAAACATAGCCTTGTTGACTTGTTGACCAAAATTCATCCTGACCTAGTTTTTAGTTTGGGAGAAATGTTGAAAACACCACCTACAGGAAAGTTCGCAGTGCCACTGTCAAGCGCTACAAACTCATTTCCTGTAGCAGCTTATTCTAAATATTTTATCATAAATCCAAAATGGTGATGTGGGTTTTTATGAATTTTTTTTTGGAGGAGAATGATATCCTTGTTGAATTTATGACCAAAATACAACCTGACCTAGTTCATTTTGGGAGAAATGATTAAAACACTAGTGCGCTTCCAACTGGTGTTGCAAACTCAGAAAATTATTGGATATTCGCCTTGTTTGGAGGTTTCCACCTATCAAGGAGGGTTCAAATGACTTATAAAAGATCAGTTAGATGTTAAAAAACACCTAGACCTAATATTTATCTCCATTAAAAGTTCATGTAATGAGTTGGAAACAAATTTATTAATGACTTCCAACAACTTCCTAAAATTTAGCAGTTTGTTGGATTTTTGTCTCTTGGACTGTTGCCACCTATCTCCAAGGACCATAATCCAATGAAAGCGATGTGATTCGACCTCCTAATAATATTTTGGATGTTATTTTCTATTTAATGGTGAAAGGAATCAAGATATGGGTTCAAGTGATTCTATATAGGGGAACTTATACTATTTTTGCAACCAACTGTGTAAAGTCTCCATGACTGTATATATCATATTTAAGACTCTTGGTTAATCAAAGATCAATCTCTTTTTTTATTACCATATTTTGTATTCAATATTTCTTTGATGTGGATTATTGGTGAATGATTCATCTCCATTACTTGTTCAAATGTTGCAGTAAAGGATTTGTTGTTATCTACTGGTGCAAGTGCTATCAGAGCTTCATTTCTCACTATTTAGAAGGTTACTTTTGATGAGAATTTCTACTATATGTGTCTCATAATTTCCCATTGTGATATCATGCATGTATTACACATTTATTTAGTCTTCCATCTTTCATTTATGTTTCAAAAATATTGATATGAAGTTATTCAAGTCTTTCTTGCTGGTGTATACCTTCTGGAGATTTTGTGTTGATATTTAAATATAATTCCCTAAACATTTGTTGCACTTGAGCTTAAATTATACAAATATTTTACCAAATTATGGAATGTATTTATGGGTATTAGGATTTCTATTTAGCATTATAAGAGAAACTCCTAGTGATAACATTTTTAGTGCCCTTTCCAAGGACCAAAGACACAAAGATTTTTTCCCTGGGTTGTACAAAAAAGACTATCACCAACACTTGATGGTGAATAAGTGTTGGTGGCAAAACATACTGCAATTTTTCACCATGGCGACTCCACACATTTGAAGAACTTGTTGGTGATTCAAATCAGTCACAAGACTCCACTGAAGAACGAGCTCAGATAGAAAAAGATGCAGTCCAGGTGTCAATTCATAAGTTTCTTTCAGGAACTTATTTTATTTTTCCTTAGTTTTTTCCTGTACTTTCTGTCACATGTGAGAAGAATTATCCTTTTCTTTGTCTATTCGAATGACCATAAGCCTACTATTGTATAT
Source organism: Picea engelmannii (assembly GCA_009831015.1). Taxonomy (NCBI): domain Eukaryota; kingdom Viridiplantae; phylum Streptophyta; class Pinopsida; order Pinales; family Pinaceae; genus Picea; species Picea engelmannii. The sequence continues at coordinate 65,166 of ML827817.1, forward strand.
CCCTATTTGGAGAAGGACAATCTTCATTCTTATTGCATTGTAGATGTTGATCCCATCCCTTCAGTTGAAACCCATGAGGAGGAGGATGTACATATATCCATATCCCATGAACTTGATTATTCTTGTTATCCTATAGATTATAGAACTAATTTATTAAATTCTATAATTTATGTTGAAACCTGCAATCAGCCTGTTGAATCTCACTTTCATCCCACTGAAGTTTAGTCAAGAATTATAGAGAAAATCTTTAAACCCTTAAAGCTACCATCTACTCTTCATCCTTACCCTCCCAAGTTTCTAGAATATCTTCCTCTTTTTTATTGGGGAAGGTCTGTTGGCAAATATTTAACAGACAGCGAATGGAAAATATTTAACAAACATTGAATGCTTGCAATTGATGGCAAGTACAACAGTGAAGATGGCATGAGTACAGGAAGTTTGTAATTGACAGGCAAATAGAAGATAAGTTCAGGAAGGTCAAATGCTCGAAGGTGAATGATCGAAGGCAACGCAACATTGATCGAGTGATCGAAGACTTGTAAAGTTTGAGAAGAATCTTTGATCATTGGATTTCATTCAAAATTGCCGATGGTCGTCAGATCTCAAGAAGAGCGCACTGAAGAGGAGGACAGATCTCAGACGTTAGATCCAAGCACAGGACTCGACCATCGTTGGATCAAGGAGAACCTACACGACTTTTAAAGTATAACAAGGAGAAAAGGGGCTCACAAAATCCCGAAAGAAGGAGGATCGTCCATCATCAGGAAGGACACATGGGGAAAGATCATAAGTTCATTGACTGGAGAGTCAAAGGAACAGGGTTCCTTAACTTTGCGAAATCACGATGAAATCTGAGCCGCCAGATTAAGGTTGAATCTGGACCGTTGATTCCAATCCTTGTCGGATTTTCAGGGATCGAGAGTTGGACATGTCAAAGATTATTGACATCAGGAATCCCGATTTCGCGATATGCGAAATTGTGAATCAATCACAACCATTGAATCAAGCTCAGATTTGAATCGTTGATCTAAATCCATATCATAGTTTCGGGTATCGCAACATGGAGAGGCAAGAAAACAATGCAACAAGAATGCCGATTTCGCGATATGCGAAATTGCGATTCAATCGCAGCCATTGAATCAAGCTCAGATCTGGACCGTTGATCTAACTCCATATTGAAGTTTCGCGAATCGGGACATGGAGAGGAAAAGAACCCAATGCAACAAGAATGTTGAAATCGCAAAATCGCGATTCAATCGTAGCCATTGAATCAAGATCACATCTGGACCACGAATCACAGGACATGTGGCAAGTGATCAAAATTTCACTGACTTGGGGTCAATGGAGCATAGTGTTGAAATTCACAAAATAAGAAATCGCGAAAGCACTTTTTGCATAGGCGCTTGGTTATGACCATAGTCATATTGGGAAGGAGCTAGTGCAGAAAAGTTATGTATTGAAACTTCAGAGATCGGGAAATGAAGTGTTGAGACACTCAACACAGGATTGCCGAAATACCGAAACCCAATTTAAAGGAAATGAATTCAATATATCATGAAGCCAATCCAACGATGCAGGTGAATTTGAACAAAGATCGGAGGGTTACTGTTCTCTCTCACAATTAACTCCTCAGTTACAAATCTGTTTACGAAACGGACTCATGATGGCGAATCAATTGGCATTTCAGTTGTTTGGACAGTTGTCTTTCTTGTGCCTAAGGAGATGCAAAGTGGAACCGTCATCGGTGTGTGTATAAAATAAAATGAGACAGACAATGTGAGGTGGGGTGTTCGGTATGGAAAATGAATGAAACTATAAGAAAGGAAGAATAAGAGGGTGTGCGGTGTGAGATGGTGAAGATGCACAGTGTGAGAAGAAACTTAGTGAAGAGTAAAAGATGATGAAGAGAAGTTGGAGCAAAGCAGAATGAGAGAACGAGTTGATGCAAAGCATACCCACTGAATAGACAGAGGAAGAGAAGAACAACAGAACAGTTTGTAGAAGACCAGATTTACAGAACAAAGAAAGATTGGTATGAATTGATTTTTGGTGCCCTTTACGAGGACCAAAGACACAAAGATTTTTTCCCTGGGTTGTACGAAAAAGACTATGACCAACACTCGATGGTGAATAAGTGTTGGTGACAAAACATACTGCAATTTTTCACCATGGAAACTCCACACATTTGAAGAACTTGTTGGTGATTCAAATCAGTCACAAGACTCCACTGAAAAACGATCTCAAATAGAAAAAGATGAAAGGAAGACAGATGCAGTCCAGGTGTCAATTCATAAGTTTCTTTTAGGAAGTTATTTTATTTTTCCTTAGTTTTTTCCTGTACTTTCTGTCACATGTGAGAAGAATTATCCTTTTCTTTGTCTATTTGAATGACCATAAGCCTACTATTGTATATCCCTATTTGGAGAAGGACAATCTACATTCTTATTGCATTGTAGATGTTGATCCCATCCCTTCAATTGAAACCCATGAGGAGGAGGATGTACATATATCCATATCCCATGAACTTGATTATTCTTGTTATCCTATAGATTATAGAACTAATTTATTACCTTCTATAATTTATGTTGAAACCTGCAATCAGCCTGTTGAATCTCACTTTCATCCCATTGAAGTTTAGTCAAGAATTATAGAGAAAAACTTTAAACCCTTAAAGCTGCCATCTACTCTTCATCCTTACCCTCCCAAGTTTCTAGAATATCTTCCTCTTTTTTATTGGGGAAGGTCTGTTGGCAAATATTTAACAGACAACGAATGGCAAATATTTAACAAACAACGAATGTTTGTCATTGATGGAAAGTACAACAGTGAAGATGGAATGAGTACAGGAAGTTTGTAATTGACAGGCAAACAAAATATAAGTTTAGGAAGGTCAAATGCTCGAAGGCGAATGATCGAAGGCAACGCAACATTGATCGAGTGATCGAAGACTCGTAAAGTTTGAGAAGAATCTCTGATCATTGGATTTCATTCAAAATTCCCGATGGCCGTCAAATCTCAAGAAGAGCGCACTAAAGAGGAGGACAGATCTCAGACGTTAGATCCACGCACAGGACCCGACCATCGTTGGATCAAGGAGAACCTGCACGCCTTTAAAATTGTAACAAGGAGAAAAGGGGCTCACAAAATACCGAAAGAAGGAGGATCGTCCATCATCAGGAAGGACACGTAGGGAAAGATCGTAAGTTCACTTACTAGAGAGTCAAAGGAACAGGGTTCCTTAACTTTGCAAAATCGCAATGAAATCTGAGTTGCCAGATTAAGGTTGAATCTGGACCGTTGATTCCAGTCCTTGTCGGAGTTTCGGGGATCGAGAGTTGGACATGTCAAAGATTATTGACATCAGGAATCCCGATTTCGCGATATGCGAAATTGCGACTCAATCACAACCATTGAATCAAGCTCAGATTTGAACCATTGATCTAACTCCATATCGGAGTTTCGGGGATCACAACATGGAGAGGCAAGAAAACAATGCAACATGAATGTCGATTTCGCGATATGCGAAATTGCGATTCAATCGCAGCCATTGAATCAAGCTCAGATCTGGACCATTGATCTAACTCCATATCGGAGTTTTGTGAATCGCGACATGGAGAGGCAAAGAACCCAATGCAACAAGAATGCTGAAATTGCGATTCAATCGTAGCCATTGAATCAAGATCACATCCGGACCACGAATCACAGGACATGTGGCAAGTGATCAAAATTTCGCTGACTTGGGGTCAACGGAGCATAGTGTTGAAATTCACAAAATAAGAAATCGCAAAAGCGCTTTTTGCATAGGCGCTTGGTTATGACCATAGTCATATTGGTAAGGACCTAGTACAGAAAAGTTCTGTATCGGAACTTCAGAGATCGGGAAATGAAGTGTCGAGACACTCAGCACAAGATTGCCGAAATGCCGAAACCCAATTTAAAGGAAATGAATTCAAGATCTCATGAAGCCAATCCAACGGTGCAGGTGAATTTGAACAAAGATCAGAGGGTTATTGTTCTCTCTCACAATTAACTCCTCAGTTACAAATCTGTTGGAGAAACGGACTCATGATGGCGAATCAGTTGGCGTTTCAGTTGTTTGGACAATTGTCTTTCTTGTGCCTAAGGAGATGCGAAGTGGAACCGCCGTGGGCATGTGTATAAAGGAAAATGAGACAGACATCGTGAGGTGGGTTGTTCGGTATGGAAAATGAATGAAACTATAAGAAAGGAAAAATAAGAGTATGTGTGGTGTGAGATGGTGAAGATGCACAGTGTGAGAAGAAACTCAGTGAAGAGTAAAAGATGATGAAGAGAAGTTGGAGCAGAGCAGAATGAGAGAATGAGTTGATGAAAATCATACCCACTGAACAGATAGAGGAAGAGAAGAACAACAAAACAATTTGTAGAAGACCAGATTTACAGAACAAAGAAAGATTGGTATGAATTGATTTACAGAACAAAGAAAGAAGGATTCTCTTTGACAGATAATCCTAATTATGTTTGTAAGCTGAAGAAGGCCTTATATGGACTAAAACAAGCACCATGAGCTTGGTATTATATACTGGACAAATTTCTACAAGAAAAAGGGTTCAAGAAAGGTATTGTTGACAGTAACCTTTACAGTAAGTCTGAAGGTGATAATTTACTAGTTGTTTTGGTTTATGTAGATGATATTATTTTTGGCTGTACTAATGAATCATCTGTCCAGTGGTTTTCTAAATCTATGCAAACAGAATTTGAAATGTCCATGATAGGAGAACTGTCATATTTTCTTGGCTTACAAGTAAAACAAAGCTCTGCAGGAATTTTTATCTCTCAAGAAAAATATTTGAAAGAGATGTTGAAGAAATTTCAGATGGAAGATTCCTCTACAGTTAGCACACCTATGGTGGTTGGTTGCAAGTTGAGTAAAGATGATATCTTACCTGATGTTGATCAAAGGACATATTGCTCTATGATAGGTAGTCTTCTGTACATCACATCATCATGTCCTGATATAATGCAAGATGTTGGAATGGTAGGTCATTTTCGGTTTGCTCCTAAACAAATTCATTTGGTAGCTGTCAAAAGGATATTTAAATACTTGAAGGGAACAATGACTTATGGTCTGTGGTATCCTAGAAATCAGAATTTCTAGTTAACTGCTTATTCAGATGCAGACTGGGCAAACTGTGTTGATGAGAGAAAAAGCACCAGTGGAGGAGCATTCTTTCTGGGTGACTCATTAGTTGCATGGCTTAGAAAAAAGCAAGGATCCATTTCATTATCCACTACAGAGGCAGAATACATTGTTGTTGCTACTTGCTGCACACAAATCTTATGGATGACACAAACTCTTGCAGATCTGAAGGTAACTTACACTGATCCTATTCCAATTCATTGTGATAACACAAGTGCCATTAGTGTCTCCAAGAATCCTGTTTTTCATTCCAATACTAAGCATATTCCAATAAAGTACCATTTTCTCAGAGAACAAGTTACAAACAGAATTGTTCAACTAAATTATATACCTTCTACAAAACAGATTGCTGATATCTTTACTAAACCATTAGCAGCGACCCCTTTTGGATATCTTCGTCAAAAGTTGGGGGTTATAATCTCTTGTGTCTAATTTTTTCACCTGATCAGGGGGAGTACTTATTGAATATCTAGTGTATTTCCAAGATGCTTATAGTCGACAGGGGGAGTATGTTTTGCAACAGATCAGTGGCATAATGTTTCTTCTTTGACATTGATGTCAAAGGGGGAGAAAAGAGTTCGGGAGAGGAGATCCAAATGCAATGCATGTGGGTTCTTGTGTTGCCATCAATGCCAAAGGGGGAGATTGTTGGAAAATATTTAACAGACAATGAATGGAAAATTTTTAACAGACAACGAATGCTTGTCATTGATGGAAAGTACCACAGTGAAGATGGCATGAGTACAGGAAGTTTGTAATTGACAGGCAAACAAAAGATAAGTTCAGGAAGGTCGAATGCTCAAAGGTGAATGATCGAAGGCAATGCAACATTGATCGAGTGATCGAAGACTCGTAAAGTTTGAGAAGAATCTCTGAACGTTGGATTTCATTCAAAATTCCCGATGGCCGTCAGATCTCAGAATGATGAAGAGAAGTTGGAGCAGAGCAGAATGAGAGAACGAGTTGATGCAAAGCATACCCGCTGAACAGACAGAGGAAGAGAAGAACAGTCGAACACTTTGTAGAAGACCAGATTTACAGAACAAATAAAGATTGGTATGAATTGATTTATCTGTGTAGTTGACTGTTTATTTATTTATTAACATTATAGGGAGGTTGGGAGGTGCTCGGGAGGATTGTTGTCCTCAGAGGTTCAAGTGGGATCTTGAACACAGGAAGTTGTAGCTTCCATCTGGTTGCAGCCAGAGAAACCAGGGTGGCAGGGTGGTGCAAGGGAGAACAAGTGTTCTCTGTTATATAGGTTGGAGCCTGTGTAACTAGAAGTTGGTGCTTCCATCCAGTTGGTGTTGGAACATTAAGGGAGTTGGTGCTTCCTTCTAGTGGGTGCTAGAGAAACTAGAGAGTTGGTGCTCTCAAACAAGTTGTAGCTTGTAAAATAGAGGTAGTAGCCTCACATTGAGTTGGTGCTCAATTATAGATGATGTACAGAACTTAAAAGATTGCCTATCATTTCGA